>JBAPLH010000858.1:0-267947 GCA_037897445.1 Ceriops zippeliana
CAAGAAAAATAGTACTTATAACAACAAAAAGGAGCTACGTGTGATTGGCATGTTGGGAATAGAGAGAAATTATTATTTAGGAAATAAAACCACTTCACATTAGTACGAAAAGCAAACTAAGATGATTGAGGGCTTTTGGTGATGAAACTAAAAAAATTTAGATTTTCAATAGTGCATCGACATGTTTTTTTTAATTAATATACTACCTAATTTAGTCATAGATGCTAATCTCATGATCATTGCATCAAAAAGTGTGCATGGCACCAAAAGCAAATCATCTAAACCAGAAATGTTCGGAGGGACACAAATGATAATTTCATAATCCTCGGAACAAAAATAGTGCTTGTAACAACAAAAGGACCTCATTGGAAAGTATCATTATTTAGAAAATAAACCACTTCACATTAGTACGAAATGTAAATTAAGATGAATGACTCATTTGGCTGTTGGAACTAAACACATTTATATTTTCAAAAGTGCGTCGACATGTCTGTTTTAATTAATATACTATATAATTTTGTCATAAATGTTAATCTCATGATCATTGTGTCAAAAAGTGTGTTTGGAACCAAAACGTGAATCTTCCAAAACCAGAAATGTTCTGAGGAATTCTTCATTTTGGAATTCAACCACTTAACATCAATAAGAAACCCTAATCAAGATCATCGAACACAGTGTTTGTTATTATTGAACGAATTGTATAGATATGGACATTTTTTTCTTGATAAATATAGTAGTTAAGATGGACACAAATCATAATTTCATTGTCATTGCAAGAAAAATAGTGCTTATAACAACAAAAGGAGCGTGATTGGCATGTTGGGAATAGAGAGCATTATTATTTAGGAAATAAACCACTTCACATTACTACGAAAAGCAAATTGAGATGAATGAGATCGTTTGGTGATGAAACTAAAAAAATTTAGATTTTCAATAGCGCATCGACATGTTTTTTTTAATTAATATACTATGTAATTTAGTCATAGATGTTAATCTCATGATCATTGCGTCAAAAAGTGTGCATGGGACCAAAAGACAAGTCATCTAAACCAGAAATATTCGGAGGGACACAAATGATAATTTCATAATCATCGGAAGAAAAATAGTGCTTGTAACAACAAAAGGAGCCTAATTGGCAGGAAATGAATGGAAAGTATCATCATTTAGGAAATAAACCACCTCACTTTAGTACGAAATGTTAATTAAGATGAATGACTCCTTTGGCTGATGGAACTAAACACATTTAGATTTTCAAAAGTGCGTCGACATGTCTGTTTTAATTAATATACTATATAATTTTGTCATAAATGTTAATCTCATGATCATTGTGTCAAAAAGTTTGTTTGGAACCAATAGGTGAATGATCCAAAACCAGAAATGTTCTGAGGGATTCTTTATTTTGGAATTCAACCACTTAACATCATTAAGAAACCCTAATCAAGATCATCGAACACGGTGTTTGTTATTATTGAACGAATTGTATAGATATGGACATTTTTTTCTTGATAAATATAGTAGTTAAGATGGACACAAAACATAATTTCATTGTCATTGCAAGAAAAATTGTGCTTATAACAACAAAAGGAGCGTGATTGGCATGTTGGGAATAGAGAGCATTATTATTTAGGAAATAAACCACTTCACATTACTACGAAAAGCAAATTGAGATGAATGAGTTCGTTTGGTGATGAAACTAAAAAAATTTAGATTTTCAATAGCGCATCGACATGTTTTTTTTAATTAATATACTATGTAATTTAGTCATAGATGTTAATCTCATGATCATTGCGTCAAAAAGTGTGCATGGGACCAAAAGACAAGTCATCTAAACCAGAAATGTTCGGAGGGACACAAATGATAATTTCATAATCATCGGAAGAAAAATAGTGCTTGTAACAACAAAATGACCCTAATTGGCAGGAAATGAATGGAAAGTATCATCATTTAGGAAATAAACCACCTCACTTTAGTACGAAATGTAAATTAAGATGAATGACTCCTTTGGCTGATAGAACTAAACACATTTAGATTATCAAAAGTGCGTCGACATGTCTGTTTTAATTAATATACTATATAATTTTGTCATAAATGTTAATCTCATGATCATTGTGTCAAAAAGTTTGTTTGGAACCAATAGGTGAATGATCCAAAACCAGAAATGTTCTGAGGGATTCTTTATTTTGGAATTCAACCACTTAACATCAATAACAAACCCTAATCAAGATCATCGAACACAGTGTTTGTTATTATTGAACGAATTGTATAGATATGGACATTTTTTTCTTGATAAATATAGTTGTTAACATGGACACAAAAGATAATTTCATTGTCATTGCAAGAAAAATAGTGCTTATAACAACAAAAGAAGCATGATTGGCATGAAGGGAATAGAGAGCATTATTATTTAGGAAATAAGCCACTTCACATAACTACGAAAAGCAAACTGAGATGAATGAGTTCGTTTGGTGATGTAACTAAACACATTTAGATTTTTAATAGTGCATCCACATGTTTTTTTTAATTAATATACTAAGTAATTTAGTCATAGATGCTAATCTCATGATCATTGCTTCAAAAAGTGTGCTTGGGACCAAAAGACAAGTCACATAAACTAGAAATGTTCAGAGGGAGACAAATGATAATTTCATAAACATTGGAAGAAATATAGTGCTTGTAACAAGAAAAGGAGCCTAATTGGCATGAGGTGAATGAAAAGCATCATTATTTAGGAATAAACCTCTCCACTTTAGTACGAAATATAAATTATGATGAATGACTCCTTTGGCTGATGGAACTAAACACATTTAGATTTGCTAAAGTGCATCGCCATGTCTGTTTTAATTAATATACTATGTAATTTAGTCATAAATGTTAATCTCATGATCATTGTGTCAAAAAGTTTGTTTGGAACCAAAAGGTGAATGATCCAAAACCAGAAATGTTCTGAGGGATTCTTTATTTTGGAATTCAACCACTTAACATCAATAAGAAACCCTAATCAAGATCAACAAACACAGTGTTTGTTATTATTGAACGAATTGTATAGATATGGACATTTTTTTCTTGATAAATATAGTAGTTAAGATGGACACAAAAGATAATTTCATTGTCATTGTAAGAAAAATAGTGCTTATAACAACAAAAGGAGAGTGATTGTCATGTTGGGAATAGAGAGCATTATTATTTAGCAAATAAACCACTTCACATTAGTACGAAAAGTAAACTAAGATGATTTAGGGCTTTTGCTGATGAAACTAAAAAAATTTAGAGTTTTAATAGTGCATCGACATGTTTTTTTTATTTAATATACTATGTAATTTAGTCATAGATGTTAATCTCATGATCATTGCATCAAAAAGTGTGCGTGGGACCAAAAGACAAGTCATCTAAACCAGAAATGTTCGGAGGGACACAAATGATAATTTTATAATCATCGGAAGAAAAATAGTGCTTGTAACAACAAAAGGACCCTCATTGGCAAGAAATGAATGGAAAGTATCATTATTTAGGAAATAAACCACTTCACATTAATACGAAAAGAAAATTAAGATGAATGACTCCTTTGGCTGATGGAACTAAACACATTTAGATTTTCAAACGTGCGTCGACATGTCTGTTTTAACTAATATACTATATAATTTCGTCATAAATGTTAATCTCATGATCATTGTGTCAAAAAGTGTGTTTGGAACCAAAAGGTGAATCTTCCAAAACCAGAAATGTTCTGAGGAATTCTTTATTTGGGAATTCAACCACTTAACATCAATAAGAAACCCTAATCAAGATCATCGAACACAGTGTTTGTTATTATTGAACGAATTGTATAGATATGGACATTTTTTTCTTGATAAATATAGTTGTTAACATGGACACAAAAGATAATTTCATTGTCATTGCAAGAAAAATAGTGCTTATAACAACAAAAGGAGAGTGATTGGCATGAAGGGAATAGAGAGCATTATTATTTAGGAAATAAACCACTTCACATTACTACGAAAAGCAAACTGAGAAGAATGAGTTTGTTTGGTGATGAAACTAAACAGATTTAGATTTTCAATAGTGCATCCACATGTTTTTTTTAATTAATATACTATGTAATTTAGTCATAGATGTTAATCTCATGATCATTGCTTCAAAAAGTGTGCTTGGGACCAAAAGACAAGTCACCTAAACTATAAATGTTCGCTGGGAGACAAATGATAATTTCATAAACATTGGAAGAAAAATAGTGCTTGTAACAAGAAAAGGAGCCTAATTGGCATGAGGTGAATGAAAAGCATCATTATTTAGGAAATAAACCTCTCCACTTTAGTACGAAATATAAATTATGATGAATGACTCCTTTGGCAGATGGAACTAAACACATTTAGATTTGCTAAAGTGCGTCGCCATGTCTGTTTTAATTAATATACTATGTAATTTAGTCATAAATGTTAATCTCATGATCATTGTGTCAAAAAGTTTGTTTGGAACCAAAAGGTGAATGTTCCAAAACCAGAAATGTTCTGAGGGATTCTTTATTTTGCAATTCAACCACTTAACATCAATAAGAAACCCTAATCAAGATCATCGAACACAATGTTTGTTATTATTGAACGAATTGTATAGATATGGACATTTATTTCTTGATAAATATAGTTGCTAACATGGACACAAAACATAATTTTATTGTCTTTGCAAGGAAAATAGTACTTATAAGAACAAAAGGAGCGTGATTGGCATGTTGGGAATAGAGAGAATTATTATTTAGGAAATAAACCACTTCACATTAGTACGAAAAGCAAACTAAGATGATTGAGGGCTTTTGGTGATGAAACTAAAAAAATTTAGATTTTCAATAGTGCATCGACATGTTTTTTTTAATTAATATACTACCTAATTTAGTCATAGATGTTAGTCTCATGATCATTGCGTCAAAAAGTGTGCATGGGACCAAAAGCAAATCATCTAAACCAGAAATGTTCGGAGGGACACAAATGATAATTTCATAATCCTCGGAACAAAAATAGTGCTTGTAACAACAAAAGGACCCTCATTGGAAAGTATCATTTTTTAGGAAATAAACCACTTCACATTAGTACGAAATGTAAATTAAGATGAATGACTCATTTGGCTGTTGGAACTAAACACATTTATATTTTCAAAAGTGCGTCGACATGTCTGTTTTAATTAATATACTATATAATTTAGTCATAAATGTTAATCTCATGATCATTGTGTCAAAAAGTGTGTTTGGAACCAAAACGTGAATCTTCCAAAACCAGAAATGTTCTGAGGAATTCTTCATTTTGGAATTCAACCACTTAACATCAATAAGAAACCATAATCAAGATCATCGAACAAAGTGTTTGTTATTATTGAACGAATTGTATAGATATGGACTTTTTTTTCTTGATAAATATAGTAGTTAAGATGGACACAAAACATAATTTCATTGTCATTGCAAGAAAAATAGTGCTTATAACAACAAAAGGAGCGTGATTGGCATGTTGGTAATAGAGAGCATTATTATTTATGAAATAAACCACTTCACATTACTACGAAAAGCAAATTGAGATGAATGAGTTCGTTTGGTGATGAAACTAAAAAAATTTAGATTTTCAATAGCGCATCGACATGTTTTTTTTTTAATTAATATACTATGTAATTTAGTCATAGATGTTAATCTCATGATCATTGCGTCAAAAAGTGTGCATGAAACCAAAAGACAAGTCATCTAAACCAGAAATGTTCGGAGGGACACAAATGATAATTTCATAATCATCGGAAGAAAAATAGTGCTTGTAACAACAAAATGACCCTAATTGGCAGGAAATGAATGGAAAGTATCATCATTTAGGAAATAAACCACCTCACTTTGGTACGAAATGTAAATTAAGATGAATGACTCCTTTGGCTGATGGAACTAAACACATTTAGATTTTCAAAAGTGCGTCGACATGTCTGTTTTAATTAATATACTATATAATTTTGTCATAAATGTTAATCTCATGATCATTGTGTCAAAAAGTTTGTTTGGAACCAAAAGGTGAATGATCCAAAACCAGAAATGTTCTGAGGGATTCTTTATTTTGGAATTCAACCACTTAACATCAATAAAAAACCCTAATCACAATCATCGAACACAGTGTTTGTTATTATTGAACGAATTGTATAGATATGGACATATTTTTCTTGATAAATATAGTTGTTAACATGAACACAAAAGATAATTTCATTGTCATTGCAAGAAAAATAGTGCTTATAACAACAAAAGGAGCATGATTGGCATGAAGGGAATAGAGAGCATTATTATTTAGGAAATAAACCACTTCACATAACTACGAAAAGCAAACTGAGATGAATGAGTTCGTTTGGTGATGTAACTAAACACGTTTGGATTTTTAATAGTGCATCCACATGTTTTTTTTAATTAATATACTATGTAATTTAGTCATAGATGCTAATCTCATGATCATTGCTTCAAAAAGTGTGCTTGGGACCAAAAGACAAGTCACCTAAACTAGAAATGTTAAGAGGGAGACAAATGATAATTTCATAAACATGGGAAGAAATATAGTGCTTGTAACAAGAAAAGGAGCCTAATTGGCCTGAAATGAATGGAAAGTATCATTATTTAGGAAATAAACCACTTCACAATAGTACGAAATGTAAATTAAGATGAATGACTCCTTTGGCTGATGGAACTGAACACACTTAGATTTTCAAAAGTGCATCGACATGTCTGTTTTAATTAATTACTATGTAATTTACTCATAAATGTTAATTTCATGGTCATTGTGTCAAAAAGTGTGTTTGGAACCAAAAGGTTAATCTTCCAAAACTAGAAATGTTCTAATGGATTCCTTATTTTGTAATTCAACCAATTAACATCAATAAAAAACCCTCATCAAAATCCTGGAACACAGTGTTTGTTATTTAGAGAGCATTATTATTTAGGAAATAAACCACTTCACATTACTACGAAAAGCAAACTAAGATGAATTAGTTCGTTTGGTGATGAAACTAAACACATTTAGATTTTCAAAAGTGCATCGACATGTTTTTTTTAATTAATATACTATGTAATTTAGTCATTGATATTATTCTCATGATCAATGTGTCGAAAAGTGTGCTTGGGACCAAAAGACAAGTCATCCAAACCGGAAATGTTTGCAGGGATTTTTTATTTACGAATTCAACCAATTAATATCAATAAGAAACCCTAATCATGATCACGGAATGCAGTGTTTGTTAGTATTGAACGAATTGTATAGATATAGACATTTTCTTCTTGATTAATATAGTTGTTGATATGGATACAAAAGATAATTTCATCGTCATTGCAAGAAAAATAGTGCTTATAACAACAAATGGATCCTAATTGGCATGTTGGGAATAGAGAGCATTATTATTTAGGAAATAAACCACTTCACTTTAGTACGAAAAGCAAACTAAGATGATTGAGGGCTTTTGGTGATGAAACTAAAAAAATTTAGATTTTGAATAGTGCATCGACATATTTTTTTAATTAATATACTATGTAATTTAGTCATAGATGTTAATCTCATGATCATTGCGTGAAAAAGTGTGCATGGGACCAAAAGACAAGTCATCTAAACCAGAAATGTTCGGTTGGACACAAATGATAATTTCAAAATCATCGGAAGAAAAATAGTGCTTATAACAACAAAAGGAGCCTAATTGGCCTGAAATGAATGGAAAGTATCATTATTTAGGAAATAAACCACTTCACATTAGTACGAAATGTAAATTAAGATGAATGACTCCTTTGGCTGATGGAACTGAACACACTTAGATTTTCAAAAGTGCATCGACATGTCTGTTTTAATTAATTACTATGTAATTTAGTCATAAATGTTAATCTCATGGTCATTGTGTCAAAAAGTGTGTTTGGAACCAAAAGGTGAATCTTCCAAAACTAGAAATGTTCTGATGGATTCCTTATTTTGTAATTCAACCAATTAACATCAATAAGAAACCCTCATCAAAATCCTGGAACACAGTGTTTGTTATTTTTGAACGAATTGTTTAGATATGAACATTTTTTTCTTTATAAATATAGTTGTTAATATGGACACAAAAGATAATTTCATAGTCATTGCAAGAAAAATAATGCTTATAACAACAAAAGGAGCCTAATTGGCATGAATGGAATAGAGAGCATTATTATTTAGGAAATAAACCACTTCACATTACTACGAAAAGCAAACTGAGATGAATGAGTTTGTTTGGTGATGAAACTAAACACATTTAGATTTTCAATAGTGCATCGACATGTTTTTTTTAATTAATATACTATGTAATTTAGTCATAGATATTATTCTCATGATCAATGTGTCGAAAAGTGTGCTTAGGACCAAAAGACAAGTCATCCAAACCAAAAATGTTTGCAGGGATTTTTTATTTTGGAATTCAACCAATTAATATCAATAAGAAACCCTAATCATGATCACAGAATGCAGTGTTTGTTAGTATTGAACGAATTGTACAGATATAGACATTTTCGTCTTGAGAAATATAGTTGTTGATATGGACACAAAAGATAATTTCATCGTCATTGCAAGAAAAATAGTGCTTATAACAACAAATGGATCCTAATTGGCATGTTTGGAATAGAGAGCATTATTATTTAGGAAATAAACCACTTCACATTAGTACGAAAAACAAACTAAGATGATTGAGGGCTTTTGGAGATGAAACTAAAAAAAATTTAGATTTTCAATAGGGCATCGACATGTTTTTTTTAATTAATATACTATGTAATTTAGTCATAGAGGTTAATCTCATGATCATTGCGTCAAAAAGTGTGAATGGGACCAAAAGACAAGTCATCTAAACCAGAAATGTTTGGAGGGACACAAATGATAATTTCATAGTCATCGGAAGAAAAATAGTGCTTCTAACAACAAAAGGAGCCTAATTGGCATGAAATGAAAGGAAAGTATCATTATTTAGGAAATAAACCACTTCACATTAGTACGAAATGTAAATTAAGATGAATGACTCCTTTGGCTGATGGAACTAAATACATTTAGATTTTCAAAAGTGCATCGACATGTATGTTTTAATTAATATACTATATAATTTAGTCATAAATGTTAATCTCATGATCATTGTGTCAAAAAGTGTGTTTGGAACAAAAAGGTGAATCTTCCAAAACCAGAAATGTTCTGAGGGATTCTTTGTTTTGGAATTCAACCACTTAACATCAATAAGAAACCCTAATCAAGATCATCGAACACAGTGTTTGTTATTATTGACCGAATTGTATAGATATGGACATTTTTTTCTTGATAAATATAGTTGTTAACATGGACACAAAACATAATTTCATTGTCATTGCAAGAAAAATAGTGCTTATAACAACAAAAGGAGCGTGATTGGCATGTTGGGAATAGAGAGCATTATTTTTTAGGAAATAAACCACTTCACATTACTACGAAAAGCAAACTGAGATGAATGAGTTCGTTTGGCAATGAAACAAAACACATTTAGATTTTCAATAGTGCATACACATGTTTTTTTAATTAATATACTATGTAATTTAGTGATAGATGTTAATCTCATGATCATTGCTTCAAAAAGTGTGCTTGGAACCAAAAGACAAGTCACCTAAACTAGAAATGTTCAGTGGGAGACAAATGATACTTTCGTAAACATTGGAAGAAAAATAGTGCTTGTAACAAGAAAAGGAGCCTAATTGGCATGAGGTGAATGAAAAGCATCATTATTTAGGAAATAAATCTCTTCGCATTAGGGCGAAATATAAATTATGATGAATGACTCCTTTGGCTGATGGAACTAAACACATTTAGATTTGCAAAAGTGCGTCACCATGTCTGTTTTAATTAATATACTATGTAATTTAGTCATAAATGTTAATCTCATGATCATTGTGTCAAAAAGTGTGTTTGGAACAAAAAGGTGAATCTTCCAAAACCAGAAATGTTCTGAGGGATTCTTTATTTTGGAATTCAACCACTTAACATCAATAAGAAACCCTAATCAAGATCATCGAACACAGTGTTTGTTATTATTGACCGAATTGTATAGATATGGACATTTTTTTCTTGATAAATATAGTTGTTAACATGGACACAAAACATAATTTCATTGTCATTGCAAGAAAAATAGTGCTTATAACAACAAAAGGAGCGTGATTGGCATGTTGGGAATAGAGAGCATTATTTTTTAGGAAATAAACCACTTCACATTACTACGAAAAGCAAACTGAGATGAATGAGTTTGTTTGGCAATGAAACAAAACACATTTAGATTTTCAATAGTGCATACACATGTTTTTTTAATTAATATACTATGTAATTTAGTGATAGATGTTAATCTCATGATCATTGCTTCAAAAAGTGTGCTTGGAACCAAAAGACAAGTCACCTAAACTAGAAATGTTCAGTGGGAGACAAATGATACTTTCATAAACATTGGAAGAAAAATAGTGCTTGTAACAAGAAAAGGAGCCTAATTGGCATGAGGTGAATGAAAAGCATCATTATTTAGGAAATAAACCTCTTCGCATTAGGGCGAAATATAAATTATGATGAATGACTCCTTTGGCTGATGGAACTAAACACATTTAGATTTGCAAAAGTGCGTCACCATGTCTGTTTTAATTAATATACTATGTAATTTAGTCATAAATGTTAATCTCATGATCATTGTGTCAAAAAGTGTGTTTGGAACAAAAAGGTGAATCTTCCAAAACCAGAAATGTTCTGAGGGATTCTTTATTTTGGAATTCAACCACTTAACATCAATAAGAAACCCTAATGAAGATCATCGAACACAGTGTTTGTTATTATTGACCGAATTGTATAGATATGGACATTTTTTTCTTGATAAATATAGTTGTTAACATGGACACAAAACATAATTTCATTGTCATTGCAAGAAAAATAGTGCTTATAATAACAAAAGGAGCGTGATTGGCATGTTGGGAATAGAGAGCATTATTTTTTAGGAAATAAACCACTTCACATTACTACGAAAAGCAAACTGAGATGAATGAGTTCGTTTGGCAATGAAACAAAACACATTTAGATTTTCAATAGTGCATACACATGTTTTTTTAATTAATATACTATGTAATTTAGTGATAGATGTTAATCTCATGATCATTGCTTCAAAAAGTGTGCTTGGAACCAAAAGACAAGTCACCTAAACTAGAAATGTTCAGTGGGAGACAAATGATACTTTCATAAACATTGGAAGAAAAATAGTGCTTGTAACAAGAAAAGGAGCCTAATTGGCATGAGGTGAATGAAAAGCATCATTATTTAGGAAATAAATCTCTTCGCATTAGGGCGAAATATAAATTATGATGAATGACTCCTTTGGCTGATGGAACTAAACACATTTAGATTTGCAAAAGTGCGTCACCATGTCTGTTTTAATTAATATACTATGTAATTTAGTCATAAATGTTAATCTCATGATCATTGTGTCAAAAAGATTGTTTGGAACGAAAAGGTTAATCTTCCAAAACCAGAAATGTTCTGAGGGATTCTTTATTTTGGAATTCAACCACTTAACATCAATAAGAAACCCTAATCAAGATCATTGAACACAGTGTTTGTTATTATTGAACAAATTGTATAGATATGGACATTTTTTTCTTGGTAAAGATAGTTGTTAACATGGACACAAAACATAATTTCATTGTCATTGCAAGAAAAATAGTGCTTATAACAACAAAAGGAGAGTGATTGGCATGTTGGGAATAGAGAGCATTATTATTTAGGAAATAAACCATTTCACATTACTACGAAAAGCAAACTGAGATGAATGAGTTCATTTGGTGATGAAACTAAACATATTTAGATTTTTAATAGAGCATCAACATGTTTTTTTTTAATTAATATACTATGTAATTTAGTCATAGATATTAAACTCATGATCATTGTGTCGAAAAGTGTGCTTGGGACCAAAAGACAAGTCATCCAAACCAGAAATGTTTGTAGGGATTCTTTATTTTTGACTTCAACCAATTAACATCAATAAGAAACCCTAATCATGATCACGGAACGCAGTGATTGTTAGTATTGAACGAATTGTATAGATATAGACATTTTTTTCTTGATAAATATAGTTGTTAATATGGACACAAAAGATAATTTCATCGTCATTGTAAGAAAAATAGTGCTTATAACAACAAATGGATCCTAATTGGCATGAAAGGAATAAAGAGTATTATTGTTTAGGAAATAAACCACTTCACATTAGTACAAAAAGCAAACTAAGATGATTGAGTGCTTTTATTGATGAAACTAAACAAATTTAGATTTTCAATAGTGCATCGACATGTTTCTTTTAATTAATATACTATGTAATTTAGTTAAAGATGTTAATCTCCTGATCATTGCATTAAAAAGTGTGCATGGGACCAAAAGAAAAGTCATCTAAACCAGAAATGTTCGGAGGCACACAAATGATAATTTCACAATCATCGGAAGAAAAATAGTGCTTGTAACAACAAAAGGAGCCTAATTGGCATGAAATGAATGGAAAGTATCATTATTTAGGAAATAAACCACTTCACATTACTACAAAATGGAAATTAAGATGAATGACTCCTTTGGCTGATGGAACTAAACACATTTTGATTTTCAAAAGTGCATCGACATGTCTATTTTAATTAATATTCTATGTAATTTAGTCATAAATGTTAATCTCATGATCATTGTGTCAAAAAGTGTGTTTGGAACCAAAAGGTGAATCTTCCAAAACCAGAAATGTTCTGAGCGATTCTTTGTTTTGGAATTCAACCACTTAACATCAATAAGAAACAATAATTAAGATCATCGAACATAGTGTTTGTTATTATTGAACGAATTGTATAGATATGGACATTTTTTTCTTGATAAATATAGTTGTTAACATGGACACAAAAGATAATTTCATTGTCATTGCAAGAAAAATAGTGCTTATAACAACAAAAGGAGCTTGATTGGCATAAAGGGAATAGAGAGCATTATTATTTAGGAAATAAACCACTTCACATTACTACAAAAAGCAAACTGAGATGAATGAGTTCCTTTGGTGATGAAACTAAACACACTTAGATTTTTAATAGTGCATCCACATGTTTTTTTTAATTAATATACTATGTAATTTAGTCGTAGATGTTAATCTCATGATCATTGCGTCAAAAAGTGTGCTTGGGACCAAAAGACAAGTCACCTAAACTAGAAATGTTCGGTGGGAGACAAATGATAATTTCATAAACATTGGAAGAAAAATAGTGCTTGTAACAAGAAAAGGAGCGTAATTGGCATGAGGTGAATGAAAAGCATCATTATTTAGGAAATAAACCTCTTCGTATTAGTGTGAAATATAAATTATGATGAATGACTCCTTTGGCTGATGGAACTAAACACATTTAGATTTGCAAAAGCGCGTCACCATGTCTGTTTTAATTAATATACTGTGTAATTTAGTCATAAATGTTAATCTCATGATCATTGTGTCAAAAAGATTGTTTGGAACGAAAAGGTTAATCTTCCAAAACCAGAAATGTTCTAAGGGATTTTTATTTTGGAATTCAACCACTTAACATCAATAAGAAACCCTAATCAAGATCATCGAACACAGTGTTTGTTATTATTGAACGAATTGTATAGATATGGACATTTTTTTCTTGATAAATATAGTTGTTAACATGGACACAAAACATAATTTCATTGTCATTGCAAGAAAAATAATGCTTATAACAACAAAAGGAGCGTGATTGGCATGTTGGGAATAGAGAGCATTATTATTTAGGAAATAAACCACTTCACATTACTACGACAAGCAAACTGAGATGAATGAGTTCATTTGGTGATGAAACTAAACACATTTAGATTTTCAATAATGCATCGACATGTCTTTTTTAATTAATATACTATGTAATTTAGTCATAGATATTAATCTCATGATCATTGTGTTGAAAAGCGTGCTTGGGACCAAAAGACAAGTCATCCAAACCAGAAATGTTTGTAGGGATTCTTTATTTTGGACTTCAACCAATTAACATCAATAAGAAACCCTAATCATGATCACGGAATGCAGTGTTTGTTAGTATTGAACGAATTGTATAGATATAGACATTTTTTTCTTGAAAAATATAGTTGTTAATATGGACACAAAAGATAATTTCATCGTCATTGTAAGAAAAATAGTGCTTATAACAACGAATGGATCCTAATTGGCATGAAGGGAATAGAGAGTATTATTGCTTAGGACATAAACCCCTTCACATTTGTATGAAAAGCAAACTAAGATGATTGAGTGCTTTTGGTGATGAAACTAAACAAATTTAGATTTTCAATAGTGCATCGACATGTTTCTTTGAATTAATATACTATGTAATTTAGTCAAAGATGTTAATCTCATGATCATTGCTTCAAAAAGTGTGCATGGGACCAAAAGACAAGTCATCTAAACCAGAAATGTTCGGAGGGACACAAATGATAATTTCATAATCATCGGAAGAAAAATAGTGCTTGTAACAACAAAAGGAGCCTAATTGGCATGAAATGAATGGAAAGTATCATTATTTAGGAAATAAACCACTTCACATTAGTACAAAATGGAAATTAAGATGAATGACTCCTTTGGCTGATGGAACTAAACACATTTAGGTTTTCAAAAGTGCGTCGACATGTCTGTTTTAATTAATATACTATATAATTTAGTCATAAATGTTAATCTCATGATCATTGTGTCAAAAAGTGTGTTTGGAACCAAAAGGTGAATGTTCCAAAACCAGAAATGTACTGAGGGATTCTTTATTTTGGAATTCAACCACTTAACATCAATAAGAAACAATAATCAAGATCATCGAACATAGTGTTTGTTATTATTGAACGAATTGTATTGATATGGACATTTTTTTCTTGATAAATATAGTTGTTAACATGGACACAAAAGATAATTTCATTGTCATTGAAAGAAAAATAGTGCTTATAACAACAAAAGGAGCGTGATTGGCATGAAGGGAATAGAGAGCATTATTATTTAGGAAATAAACCACTTCACATTACTACGAAAAGCAAACTGAGATGAATGAGTTCGTTTGGTGATGAAACTAAACACACTTAGATTTTTAATAGTGCATCCACATGTTTTTTTTAATTAATATACTATGTAATTTAGTCATAGATGTTAATCTCATGATCATTGCTTCAAAAAGTGTGCTTGGGACCAAAAGACAAGTCACCTAGACTAGAAATGTTCGGTGGGAGACAAATGATAATTTCATAAACATTGGAAGAAAAATAGTGCTTGTAACAAGAAAAGGAGCCTAATTGGCATGAGGTGAATGAAAAGCATCATTATTTAGGAAATAAACCTCTTCGTATTAGTGCGAAATATAAATTATGATGAATGACTCCTTTTGCTGATGGAACTAAACACATTTATATTTGCAAAAGTGCGTCACCATGTCTGTTTTAATTAATATTCTATGTAATTTAATCATAAATGTTAATCTCATGATCATTGTGTCAAAAAGTGTGTTTGGAAGCAAAAGGTAAATCTTCCAAAACCAGAAATGTTCTGAGGGATTCTTTGTTTTGGAATTCAACCACTTAACATCAATAAGAAACCCTAATCAAGATCATCGAACACAGTGTTTCTTATTATTTAACGAACGAATTGTATAGATATGGACATTTTTGTTTTTTGATAAATATAGTTGTTAACATGGACACAAAACATAATTTCAAAAAATAATACTTATAACAACAAAAGGAGCGTGATTGGCATGTTGGGAATAGAGAGCATTATTATTTAGGAAATAAATCACTTCACATTACTACGAAAAGCAAACTGAGATGAATGAGTTCATTTGGTGATGAAACTAAACACATTTAGATTTTCAAAAATGCATCGAGATGTTTTTTTTAATTAATATACTATGTAATTTAGTCATAGATATTAATCTCATGATCATTGTGTCGAAAAGTGTGCTTGGCACCAAAAGACAAGTCATCCAAACCAGAAATGTTTGTAGGGATTCTTTATTTTGGATTTCAACCAATTAACATCAATAAGAAACCCTAATCATGATCACGGAATGCAGTGTTTGTTAGTATTGAACGAATTGTATAGATATAGACATTTTTTTCTTGAAAAATATAGTTGTTAATATGGACACAAAAGATAATTTCATCGTCATTGTAAGAAAAATAGTGCTTATAACATCAAATGGATCCTAATTGGCATGAAGGGAATAGAGAGTATTATTGTTCAGGAGATAAACCACTTCACATTAGTATGAAAATCAAACTAAGATGATTGAGTGCTTTTGGTGATGAAACTAAACAAATTTAGATTTTCAATAGTGCATCGACATGTTTCTTTTAATTAATATACTATGTAATTTAGTCAAAGATGTTAATCTCATGATCATTGCATCAAAAAGTGTGCATGGGACCAAAAGACAAGTCATCTAAACCAGAAATGTTCGGAGGGACACAAATGATAATTTCATAATCATCGGAAGAAAAATAGTTCTTGTAACAACAAAAGGAGCCTAATTGGCATGAAATGAATTGAAAGTGTCATTATTTAGGAAATAAACCACTTCACATTACTACAAAATGGAAATTAAGATGAATGACTCCTTTGGCTGATGGAACTAAACACATTTAGATTTTCAAAAGTACGTCGACATGTCTGTTTTAATTAATATTCTATGTAATTTAGTCATAAATGTTAATCTCATGATCATTGTGTCAAAAAGTGTGTTTGGAAGCAAAAGGTGAATATTCCAAAACCAGAAATGTTCTGAGGGATTCTTTGTTTTGGAATTCAACCACTTAACATCAATAAGAAACCCTAATCAAGATCATCGAACACAGAGTTTCTTATTATTGAACGAATTGTATAGATATGGACTTTTTTTTTTTTTTTGATAAATATAGTTGTTAACATGGACACAAAACATAATTTCATTGTCAGTGCAAGAAAAATAGTGCTTATAACAACAAAAGGAGCGTGATTGGCATGTTGGGAATAGAGAGCATTATTATTTAGGAAATAAACCACTTCACATTACTACGAAAAGCAAATTGATATGAATGAGTTCGTTTGGTGATGAAACTAAACACATTTAGATTTTCAATAGTGTATCCACATCTTTTTTTAATTAATATAATATGTAATTTAGTCATAGATGTTAATCTCATGATCATTGCTTCAAAAAGTGTCCTTCGGACCAAAAGACAAGTCACCTAAACTAGAAATGTTCGGTGGGAGACAAATGATAATTTCATAAACATTGGAAGAAAAATAGTGCTTGTAACAAGAAAAGGAGCCTAATTGGCATGAGGTGCATAAAAAGCATCATTATTTAGGAAATAAACCTCTTCGTATTAGTGCGAAATATAAATTATGATGAATGACTCCTTTGGCTGATGGAACTAAACACATTTAGATTTGCAAAAGTGCGTCACCATGTCTGTTTTTATTAATATGCTGTGTAATTTAGTCATAAATGTTAATCTCATGATCATTGTGTCAAAAAGATTGTTTGGAACGAAAAGGTTAATCTTCCAAAACCAGAAATGTTCTAAGGGATTTTTATTTTGGAATTCAACCACTTAACATCAATAAGAAACCCTAATCAAGATCATCGAACACAGTGTTTGTTATTATTGAACGAATTGTATAGATATGGACATTTTTTTCTTGATAAATATAGTTGTTAACATGGACACAAAACATAATTTCATTTTCATTGCAAGAAAAATAATGCTTATAACAACAAAAGGAGCGTGATTGGCATGTTGGGAATAGAGAGCATTATTATTTAGGAAATAAACCACTTCACATTACTACGAAAAGCAAACTGAGATGAATAAGTTCGTTTAGTGATGAAACTAAACACATTTAGATTTTCAATAGTGCATCCACATGTTTTTTTTAATTAATATACTATGTAATTTAGTCATAGATGTTAATCTCATGATCATTGCTTCAAAAAGTGTGCATGGGAGCAAAAGACAAGTCATCTAAACCAGAAATGTTCGGAGGGACACAAATGATAATTTCATAATCATCGGAAGAAAAATAGTGCTTGTAACAACAAAAGGAGCCTAATTGGCATGAAATGAATGGAAAGTATCATTATTTAGGAAATAAACCACTTCACATTAGTACAAAATGGAAATTAAGATGAATGACTCCTTTGGCTGATGGAAGTAAACACATTTAGGTTTTCAAAAGTGCATTGACATGTCTGTTTTAATTAATATACTATATAATTTAGTCATAAATGTTAATCTCATGATCATTGTGTCAAAAAGTGTGTTTGGAACCAAAAGGTGAATATTCCAAAACCAGAACTGTACTGAGGGATTCTATATTTTGGAATTCAACCACTTAACATCAATAAGAAACAATAATCAAGATCATCGAACATAGTGTTTGTTATTATTGAACGAATTGTATAGATATGGACATTTGTTTCTTGATAAATATAGTTGTTAACATGGACACAAAAGATAATTTCATTGTCATTGCAAGAAAAATAGTGCTTATAACAACAAAAGGAGCCTGATTGGCATGAAGGGAATAGAGAGCATTATTATTTAGGAAATAAACCACTTCACATTACTACGAAAAGCAAACTGAGATGAATGAATTCGTTTGGTGATGAAACTAAACACATTTAGATTTTTAATAGTGCATCCACAATTTTTGTTTTAATTAATATACTATGTAATTTGGTCATAGATGTTGATCTCATGATCATTGCTTCAAAAAGTGTGCTTGGGACCAAAAGAGAAGTCACATAAACTAGAAATGTTCCGAGGGAGACAAATGATAATTTCATAAACATTGGAAGAAAAATAGTGCTTGTAACAAGAAAAGGAGCCTAATTGGCATGAGGTGAATGAAAAGCATCATTATTTAGGAAATAAACCTCTCCACAGTAGTACGAAATATAAATTATGATGAATGACTCCTTTGACTGATAGAACTAAACACATTTAGATTTGCAAAAGTGCGTCGCCATGTCTGATTTAATTAATATACTATGTAATTTAGTCATAAATGTTAATCTCATGATCATTGTGTCAAAAAGTTTGTTTGGAACCAAAAGGTAAATCTTCCAAAACCAGAAATGTTCTGAGGGATTCTTTAATTTGGAATTCAACCAATTAACATCAATAAGAAACCCTCAGCAAAATCATGGAACACAGTGTTTGTTATTTTTGAACGAATTTTATTGATATGAACCTTTTTTTTTTCTTGATAAATATAGTTGTTAATATGGACACAAAAGATAATTTCATAGTCATTGTAAAGAAAAATAGTGCTTATAAAAAGAAAAGGAGCCTGATTGGAATGAAGGGTATAGAGAGCATTATTATTTAGGAAATAAACCACTTCACATTACTACGAAAAGCAAACTGAGATGAATGAGTTCGTTTGGTGATGAAACTAAACACATTTAGATTTTCAATAATGCATCGACATGTTTTTTTTAATTAAGATACTATGTAATTTAGTCATAGATATTAATCTCATGATCATTGTGTCGAAAAGTGTGCTTGGGACCAAAAGACAAGTCATCCAAACCAGAAATGTTTGTAGGGATTCTTTAGTTTGGACTTCAACCAATTAACATCAATAAGAAACCCTAATCATGATCACGGAACGCCGTGTTTGTTAGTATTGAACGAATTGTATAGATATAGACATTTTTTTCTTGAAAAATATAGTTGTTAATATGGACACAAAAGATAATTTCATCGTCATTGTAAGAAAAATAGTGCTTATAACAACAAATGGATCCTAATTGGCATGATGGGAATAGAGAGTATTATTGTTCAGGACATAAACCACTTCACATTAGTACGAAAAGCAAACTAAGATGATTCAGTGCTTTTGGTGATGAAACTAAACAAATTTAGATTTTCAATAGTGCATCGACATGTTTCTTTTAATTAATATACTATGTAATTTAGTCAAAGATGTTAATCTCATGATCATTGCATCAAAAAGTGTGCATGGGACCAAAAGACAAGTCATCTAAACCAGAAATGTTCGGAGGGACACAAATGATAATTTCATAATCATCGGAAGAAAAATAGTTCTTGTAACAACAAAAGGAGCCTAATTGGCATGAAATGAATTGAAAGTGTCATTATTTAGCAAATAAACCGCTTCACATTAGTACAAAATGGAAATTAAGATGAATGACTCCTTTGGCTGATGGAACTAAACACATTTAGATTTTCAAAAGTACGTCGACATGTCTGTTTTAATTAATATTCTATGTAATTTAGTCATAAATGTTAATCTCATGATCATTGTGTCAAAAAGTATGTTTGGAAGCAAAAGGTGAATATTCCAAAACTAGAAATGTTCTGAGGGATTCTTTGTTTTGGAATTCAACCACTTAACATCAATAAGAAACCCTAATCAAGATCATCGAACACAGTGTTTCTTATTATTGAACGAATTGTATAGATATGGACATTTTTTTTTTTTTGATAAATATAGTTGTTAACATGGACACAAAACATAATTTCATTGTCATTGCAAGAAAAATAGTGCTTATAACAACAAAAGGAGCGTGATTGGCATGTTGGGAATAGAGAGCATTATTATTTAGGAAATAAACCACTTCACATTACTACGAAAAGCAAATTGAGATGAATGAGTTCGTTTGGTGATGAAACTAAACACATTTAGATTTTCAATAGTGTATCCACATCTTTTTTTAATTAATATAATATGTAATTTAGTCATAGATGTTAATCTCATGATCATTGCTTCAAAAAGTGTCCTTGGGACCAAAAGACAAGTCACCTAAACTAGAAATGTTCGGTGGGAGACAAATGATAATTTCATAAACATTGGAAGAAAAATAGTGCTTGTAACAAGAAAAGGAGCCTAATTGGCATGAGGTGAATAAAAAGCATCATTATTTAGGAAATAAACCTCTTCGTATTAGTGCGAAATATAAATTATGATGAATGACTCCTTTCGCTGATGGAACTAAACACATTTAGATTTGCAAAAGTGCGTCGCCATGTCTGATTTAATTAATATACTATGTAATTTAGTCATAAATGTTAATCTCATGATCATTGTGTCAAAAAGTTTGTTTGGAACCAAAAGGTAAATCTTCCAAAACCAGAAATGTTCTGAGGGATTCTTTAATTTGGAATTCAACCAATTAACATCAATAAGAAACCCTCAGCAAAATCATGGAACACAGTGTTTGTTATTTTTGAACGAATTTTATTGATATGAACCTTTTTTTCTTGATAAATATAGTTGTTAATATGGACACAAAAGATAATTTCATAGTCATTGTAAGAAAAATAGTGCTTATAAAAAGAAAAGGAGCCTGATTGGAATGAAGGGTATAGAGAGCATTATTATTTAGGAAATAAACCACTTCACATTACTACGAAAAGCAAACTGAGATGAATGAGTTCGTTTGGTGATGAAACTAAAACACATTTAGATTTTCAATAATGCATCGACATGTTTTTTTTTTAATTAAGATACTATGTAATTTAGTCATAGATATTAATCTCATGATCATTGTGTCGAAAAGTGTGCTTGGGACCAAAAGACAAGTCATCCAAACCAGAAATGTTTGTAGGGATTCTTTAGTTTGGACTTCAACCAATTAACATCAATAAGAAACCCTAATCATGATCACGGAACGCCGTGTTTGTTAGTATTGAACGAATTGTATAGATATAGACATTTTTTTTCTTGAAAAATATAGTTGTTAATATGGACACAAAAGATAATTTCATCGTCATTGTAAAGAAAAATAGTGCTTATAACAACAAATGGATCCTAATTGGCATGAAGGGAATAGAGAGTATTATTGTTCAGGACATAAACCACTTCACATTAGTACGAAAAGCAAACTAAGATGATTCAGTGCTTTTGGTGATGAAACTAAACAAATTTAGATTTTCAATAGTGCATCGACATGTTTCTTTTAATTAATATACTATGTAATTTAGTCAAAGATGTTAATCTCATGATCATTGCATCAAAAAGTGTGCTTGGGACCAAAAGACAAGTCATCTAAACCAGAAATGTTCGGAGGGACACAAATGATAATTTCATAATCATCGGAAGAAAAATAGTTCTTGTAACAACAAAAGGAGCCTAATTGGCATGAAATGAATTGAAAGTGTCATTATTTAGGAAATAAACCACTTCACATTAGTACAAAATGGAAATTAAGATGAATGACTCCTTTGGCTGATGGAACTAAACACATTTAGATTTTCAAAAGTACGTCGACATGTCTGTTTTAATTAATATTCTATGTAATTTAGTCATAAATGTTAATCTCATGATCATTGTGTCAAAAAGTATGTTTGGAAGCAAAAGGTGAATATTCCAAAACTAGAAATGTTCTGAGGGATTCTTTGTTTTGGAATTCAACCACTTAACATCAATAAGAAACCCTAATCAAGATCATCGAACACAGTGTTTCTTATTATTGAACGAATTGTATAGATATGGACATTTTTTTTTTTTTGATAAATATAGTTGTTAACATGGACACAAAACATAATTTCATTGTCATTGCAAGAAAAATAGTGCTTATAACAACAAAAGGAGCGTGATTGGCATGTTGGGAATAGAGAGCATTATTATTTAGGAAATAAACCACTTCACATTACTACGAAAAGCAAATTGAGATGAATGAGTTCGTTTGGTGATGAAACTAAACACATTTAGATTTTCAATAGTGTATCCACATCTTTTTTTAATTAATATAATATGTAATTTAGTCATAGATGTTAATCTCATGATCATTGCTTCAAAAAGTGTCCTTGGGACCAAAAGACAAGTCACCTAAACTAGAAATGTTCGGTGGGAGACAAATGATAATTTCATAAACATTGGAAGAAAAATAGTGCTTGTAAACAAGAAAAGGAGCCTAATTGGCATGAGGTGAATAAAAAGCATCATTATTTAGGAAATAAACCTCTTCGTATTAGTGCGAAATATAAATTATGATGAATGACTCCTTTCGCTGATGGAACTAAACACATTTAGATTTGCAAAAGTGCATCACCATGTCTGTTTTTATTAATATACTGTGTAATTTAGTCATAAATGTTAATCTCATGATCATTGTGTCAAAAAGATTGTTTGGAACGAAAAGGTTAATCTTCCAAAACCAGAAATGTTCTAAGGGATTTTTATTTTGGAATTCAACCACTTAACATCAATAAGAAACCCTAATCAAGATCATCGAACACAGTGTTTGTTATTATTGAACGAATTGTATAGATATGGACATTTTTTTCTTGATAAATATAGTTGTTAACATGGACACAAAACATAATTTCATTGTCATTGCAAGAAAATAATGCTTATAACAACAAAAGGAGCTTGATTGGCATGTTGGGAATAGAGAGCATTATTATTTAGGAAATAAACCACTTCACATTACTACGAAAAGCAAACTGAGATGAATGAGTTCGTTTGGTGATGAAACTAAACACATTGAGATTTTCAATAATGCATCGACATGTTTTTTTTAATTAATATACTATGTATTTTAGTCATAGATATTAATCTTATGATCATTGTGTCGAAAAGTGTGCTTGGGACCAAAAGACAAGTCATCCAAACCAGAAATGTTCGTAGGGATTCTATATTTTGGACTTCAACCAATTAACATCAATAAGAAACCCTAATCATGATCACGGAATGCAGTGTTTGTTAGTATTGAACGAATTGTATAGATATAGACATTTTTTTCTTGAAAAATATAGTTGTTAATATGGACACAAAAGATAATTTCATCGTCATTGTAAGAAAAATAGTGCTTATAACAACAAATGGATCCTAATTGGCATGAAGGGAATAGAGAGTATTATTGTTCAGGACATAAACCACTTCACATTAGTACGAAAAGCAAACTAAGATGATTCAGTGCTTTTGGTGATGAAACTAAACAAATTTAGATTTTCAATAGTGCATCGACATGTTTCTTTTAATTAATATACTATGTAATTTAGTCAAAGATGTTAATCTCATGATCATTGCATCAAAAAGTGTGCATGGGACCAAAAGACAAGTCATCTAAACCAGAAATGTTCGGAGGGACACAAATGATAATTTCATAATCATCGAAAGAAAAATAGTGCTTGTAACAACAAGAGGAGCCTAATTGGCATGAAATGAATGGAAAGTATCATTATTTAGGAAATAAACCACTTCACATTAGTACAAAATGGAAATTAAGATGAATGACTCCTTTGGCTGATGGAAGTAAAACACATTTAGATTTTCAAAAGTACGTCGACATGTCTGTTGTTTTAATTAATATTCTATGTAATTTAGTCATAAATGTTAATCTCATGATCATTGTGTCAAAAAGTGTGTTTGGAAGCAAAAGGTAAATCTTCCAAAACGAGAAATGTTCTGAGGGATTCTTTGTTTTGGAATTCAACCACCTAACATCAATAAAGAAACCCTAATCAAGATCATCGAACACAGTGTTTCTTATTATTTAACGAATTGTATAGATATGGACATTTTGTTTTTTTGATAAATATAGTTGTTAACATGGACACAAAACATAATTTCAAAAAAAAAATAATGCTTATAACAACAAAAAGGAGCGTGATTGGCATGTTGGGAATAGAGAGCATTATTATTTAGGAAATAAATCACTTCACATTACTACGAAAAGCAAACTGAGATGAATGAGTTCATTTGGTGATGAAACTAAACACATTTAGATTTTCAAAAATGCATCGAGATGTTTTTTTTAATTAATATACTATGTAATTTAGTCATAGATATTAATCTCATGATCATTGTGTCGAAAAGTGTGCTTGGCACCAAAAGACAAGTCATCCAAAGCAGAAATGTTTGTAGGGATTCTATATTTTGGACTTCAACCAATTAACATCAATAAGAAACCCTAATCATGATCACGGAATGCAGTGTTTGTTAGTATTGAACGAATTGTATAGATATAGACATTTTTTTCTTGAAAAATATAGTTGTTAATATGGACACAAAAGATAATTTCATCATCATTGTAAGAAAAATAGTGCTTATAACAACAAATGGATCCTAATTGGCATGAAGGGAATAGAGAGTATTATTGTTCAGGACATAAACCACTTCACATTAGTACGAAAAGCAAACTAAGATGATTCAGTGCTTTTGGTGATGAAACTAAACAAATTTAGATTTTCAATAGTGCATCGACATGTTTCTTTTAATTAATATACTATGTAATTTAGTCAAAGATGTTAATCTCATGATCATTGCATCAAAAAGTGTGCATGGGACCAAAAGACAAGTCATCTAAACCAGAAATGTTCGGAGGGACACAAATGATAATTTCATAATCATCGAGAAGAAAAATAGTGCTTGTAACAACAAGAGGAGCCTAATTGGCATGAAATGAATGGAAAGTATCATTATTTAGGAAATAAACCACTCCACATTAGTACAAAATGGAAATTAAGATGAATGACTCCTTTGGCTGATGGAAGTAAAAACACATTTAGGTTTTCAAAAGTACATCGACATGTCTGTTTTAATTAATATACTATATAATTTAGTCATAAATGTTAATCTCATGATCATTGTGTCAAAAAAGTGTGTTTGGAACCAAAAGGTGAATGTTCCAAAACCAGAAATGTTCTGAGGGATTCTTTATTTTGGAATTCAAACCACTTAACATCAATAAGAAACAATAATCAAGATCATCGAACATAGTGTTTGTTATTATTGAACAAATTGTATAGATATGGACATCTGTTTCTTGATAAATATAGTTGTTAACATGGACACAAAAGATAATTTCATTGTCATTGCAAGAAAAATAGTGCTTATAACAACAAAAGGAGCCTGATTGGCATGAAGGGAATAGAGAGCATTATTATTTAGGAAATAAACCACTTCACATTACTACGAAAAGCAAACTGAGATGAATGAGTTCGTTTGGTGATGAAACTAAACACATTTAGATTTTTAATAGTGCATCCACAATTTTTGTTTTAATTAATATACTATGTAATTTAGTCATAGATGTTAATCTCATGATCATTGCTTCAAAAAGTGTGCTTGGGACCAAAAGAGAAGTCACCTAAACTAGAAATGTTCCGAGGGAGACAAATGATAATTTCATAAACATTGGAAGAAAAATAGTACTTGTAATAAGAAAAGGAGCCTAATTGGCATGAGGTGAATGAAAAGCATCATTATTTAGGAAATAAACCTCTCCACATTAGTACGAAATATAAATTATGATCAATGACTCCTTTGACTGATAGAACTAAACACATTTAGATTTGCAAAAGTGCGTCGCCATGTCTGATTTAATTAATATACTATGTAATTTGGTCATAAATGTTAATCTCATGATCATTGTGTCAAAAAGTTTGTTTGGAACCAAAAGGTGAATCTTCCAAAACCAGAAATGTTCTGACGGATTCTTTAATTTGGAATTCAACCAATTAACATCAATAAGAAACCCTCAGCAAAATCATGGAACACAGTGTTTGTTATTTTTGAACGAATTTTATTGATATGAACCTTTTTTTCTTGATAAATATAGTTGTTAATATGGACACAAAAGATAATTTCATAGTCATTGTAAGAAAAATAGTGCTTATAACAAGAAAAGGAGCCTGATTGGAATGAAGGGTATAGAGAGCATTATTATTTTTAGGAAATAAACCACTTCACATTACTACGAAAAGCAAACTGAGATGAATGAGTTTTGTTTGGTGATGAAACTAAACACATTTAGATTTTCAATAATGCATCGACATGTTTTTTTTAATTAAGATACTAAGTAATTTGGTTATAGATATTAATCTCATGATCATTGTGTCGAAAAGTGTGCTTGGCACCAAAAGACAAGTCATCCAAACCAGAAATGTTTGTAGGGATTCTTTATTTTGGACTTCAACCAATTAACATCAATAAGAAACCCTAATCATGATCACGGAACGGCGTGTTTGTTAGTATTGAACAAATTGTATAGATATAGACATTTTTTTCTTGATAAATATAGTTGTTAATATGGACACAAAAGATAATTTCATCGTCATTGTAAGAAAAATAGTGCTTATAACAACAAATGGATCCTAATTGGCATGAAGGGAATAGAGAGTATTATTGTTTAGGAAATAAACCACTTCACATTAGTACGAAAATCAAACTAAGATGATTGAGTGCTTTTGGTGATGAAACTAAACAAATTTAGATTTTCAATAGTGCATCGACATGTTTCTTTTAATTAATATACTATGTAATTTAGTCAAAGATGTTAATCTCATGATCATAGCATCAAAAAGTGTGCATGGGACCAAAAGACAAGTCATCTAAACCAGAAATGTTCGGAGGGACACAAATGATAATTTCATAATCATCGGAAGAAAAGTAGTGCTTGTAACAACAAAAGGAGCCTAATTGGCATGAAATGAATGGAAAGTATCATTATTTAGGAAATAAACCACTTCACATTAGTACAAAATGGAAATTAAGATGAATGACTCCTTTGGCTGATGGAACTAAACACATTTAGATTTTCAAAAGTACGTCGACATGTCTGTTTTAATTAATATTCTATGTAATTTAGTCATCAATGTTAATCTCATGATCATTGTGTCAAAAAGTGTGTTTGGAACCAAAAGGTGAATCTTCCAAAACCAGAAATGTTCTGAGGGATTCTTTGTTTTGGAATTCAACCACTTAACATCAATAAGAAACAATAATCAAGATCATCGAAATAGTGTTTGTTATTATTGAACGAATTGTATAGATATGGACATTTTTTTTCTTGATAAATATAGTTGTTAACATGGACACAAAAGATAATTTCATTGTCATTGCAAGAAAAATAATGCTTATAACAACAAAAGGAGCGTGATTGGCATGTTGGGAATAGAGAGCATTATTATTTAGGAAATAAACCACTTCACATTACTACGAAAAGCAAACTGAGATGAATGAGTTCGTTTGGTGATGAAACTAAACACATTTAGATTTTCAATAATGCATCGACATGTTTTTTTTAATTAATATACTATGTAATTTAGTCATAGATATTAATCTCATGATCATTGTGTCAAAAAGTGTGCTTGGGACCAAAAGACAAGTCATCCAAACCAGAAATGTTTGTAGGGATTCTTTGTTTTGGATTTCAACCAATTAACATCAATAAGAAACCCTAATCATGATCACGGAATGCAGTGTTTGTTAGTATTGAACGAATTGTATAGATATAGACATTTTTTTCTTGAAAAATATAGTTGTTAATATGGACACAAAAGATAATTTCATCGTCATTGTAAGAAAAATAGTGCTTATAACAACAAATGGATCCTAATTGGCATGAAGGGAATAGAGAGTATTATTGTTTAGGACATAAACCACTTCACATTAGTATGAAAAGAAAACTAAGATGATTCAGTGCTTTTGGTGATGAAACTAAACAAATTTAGATTTTCAATAGTGCATCGACATGTTTCTTTTAATTAATATACTATGTAATTTAGTGAAAGATGTTAATCTCATGATCATTGCATCAAAAAGTGTGCATGGGACCAAAAGAAAAGTCATCTAAACCAGAAATGTTCAGAGGGACACAAATGATAATTTCATAATCATCGGAAGAAAAATAGTTCTTGTAACAACAAAAGGAGCCTAATTGGCATGAAATGAATTGAAAGTATCATTATTTAGGAAAAAAACCACTTCACATTAGTACAAAATGGAAATTAAGATGAATGACTCCTTTGGCTGATGGAACTAAACACATTTAGATTTTCAAAAGTACGTCGACATGTCTGTTTTAATTAATATTCTATGTAATTTAGTCATCAATGTTAATAATGATCATTGATCAAAAAATTGCTTGGGACCAAAAGTCAAAAAGTAGAAATGTTCGGTGGAAGACAAAAAAGGTAAAATTAAGAAAAATAGTGCTTGTAACAAGAAATGTTAATTGGCATGAGGGATTCATTTGTTTTTGGAATTCAACCGTACTAGTGCGAACATAAAATAAGAAACACTAATCCTTTGATCATCTTAAAAACACATTGTTTGCTTAGTTATGTCTGTTTTAATTAAATTCTATGTAATAATCATAAATGTTAATCTCATGATTTGTGTTTTTTGGAAGCAAAAGGTAAATCTTCCAAAACCAGAAAAATCTGAGGGATTCTTTGTTTTTGGAATTCAACCACTTAACATCAATAAGAAACCCTACAATCAAGATCATCGAACACAGTGTTTTCTTATTATTTAACGAATTGTATAGATATGGACATTTTGTTTTTTGATAAATATAGTTGTTATAATGGACACAAAACATAATTTTCAAAAAATAATGCTTATAACAACAAAAGGAGCGTGATTGGCATGTTGGGAATAGAGAGCATTATTATTTAGGAAATAAATCACTTCACATTACTACGAAAAGCAAACTGAGATGAATGAGTTCATTTGGTGATGAAACTAAACACATTTAGATTTTCAAAAATGCATCGAGATGTTTTTTTTAATTAATATACTATGTAATTTAGTCATAGATATTAATCTCATGATCATTGTGTCGAAAAGTGTGCTTGGCACCAAAAGACAAGTCATCCAAACCAGAAATGTTTGTAGGGATTCTTTATTTTGGATTTCAACCAATTAACATCAATAAGAAACCCTAATCATGATCACGGAATGCAGTGTTTGTTAGTATTGAACGAATTGTATAGATATAGACATTTTTTTCTTGAAAAATATAGTTGTTAATATGGACACAAAAGATAATTTCATCGTCATTGTAAGAAAAATAGTGCTTATAACAACAAATGGATCCTAATTGGCATGAAGGGAATAGAGATTATTATTGTTCAGGACATAAACCACTTCACATTAGTACGAAAAGCAAACTAAGATGATTCAGTGCTTTTGGTGATGAAACTAAACAAATTTAGATTTTCAATAGTGCATCGACATGTTTCTTTTAATTAATATACTATGTAATTTAGTCAAAGATGTTAATCTCATGATCATTGCATCAAAAAGTGTGCATGGGACCAAAAGACAAGTCATCTAAACCAGAAATGTTCGGAGGGACACAAATGATAATTTCATAATCATCAGAAGAAAAATAGTGCTTGTAACAACAAGAAGAGCCTAATTGGCATGAAATGAATGGAAAGTATCATTATTTAGGAAATAAACCACTCCACATTAGTACAAAATGGAAATTAAGATGAATGACTCCTTTGGCTGATGGAAGTAAACACATTTAGGTTTTCAAAAGTACATCGACATGTCTGTTTTAATTAATATACTATATAATTTAGTCATAAATGTTAATCTCATGATCATTGTGTCAAAAAGTGTGTTTGGAAGCAAAAGGTAAATCTTCCAAAACCAGAAATGTTCTGAGGGATTCTTTGTTTTGGAATTCAACCACCTAACATCAATAAGAAACCCTAATCAAGATCATCGAACACAGTGTTTCTTATTATTTAACGAATTGTATAGATATGGACATTTTTTTTTTTGATAAATATAGTTGTTAACATGGACACAAAACATAATTTCAAAAAAATAATGCTTATAACAACAAAAGGAGCGTGATTGGCATGTTGGGAATAGAGAGCATTATTATTTAGGAAATAAATCACTTCACATTACTACGAAAAGCAAACTGAGATGAATGAGTTCATTTGGTGATGAAACTAAACACATTTAGATTTTCAAAAATGCATCGAGATGTTTTTTTTTAATTAATATACTATGTATTTTAGTCATAGATATTAATCTCATGATCATTGTGTCGAAAAGTGTGCTTGGCACCAAAAGACAAGTCATCCAAAGCAGAAATGTTTGTAGGGATTCTATATTTTGGACTTCAACCAATTAACATCAATAAGAAACCCTAATCATGATCACGGAATGCAGTTGTTTGTTAGTATTGAACGAATTGTATAGATATAGACATTTTTTTCTTGAAAAATATAGTTGTTAATATGGACACAAAAGATAATTTCATCGTCATTGTAAGAAAAATAGTGCTTATAACAACAAATGGATCCTAATTGGCATGAAGGGAATAGAGATTATTATTGTTCAGGACATAAACCACTTCACATTAGTACGAAAAGCAAACTAAGATGATTCAGTGCTTTTGGTGATGAAACTAAACAAATTTAGATTTTCAATAGTGCATCGACATGTTTCTTTTAATTAATATACTATGTAATTTAGTCAAAGATGTTAATCTCATGATCATTGCATCAAAAAGTGTGCATGGGACCAAAAGACAAGTCATCTAAACCAGAAATGTTCGGAGGGACACAAATGATAATTTCATAATCATCAGAAGAAAAATAGTGCTTGTAACAACAAGAAGAGCCTAATTGGCATGAAATGAATGGAAAGTATCATTATTTAGGAAATAAACCACTCCACATTAGTACAAAATGGAAATTAAGATGAATGACTCCTTTGGCTGATGGAAGTAAACACATTTAGGTTTTCAAAAGTACATCGACATGTCTGTTTTAATTAATATACTATATAATTTAGTCATAAATGTTAATCTCATGATCATTGTGTCAAAAAGTGTGTTTGGAACCAAAAGGTGAATGTTCCAAAACCAGAAATGTTCTGAGGGATTCTTTATTTTGGAATTCAACCACTTAACATCAATAAGAAACAATAATCAAGATCATCGAACATAGTGTTTGTTATTATTGAACGAATTGTATAGATATGGACATCTGTTTCTTGATAAATATAGTTGTTAACATGGACACAAAAGATAATTTCATTGTCATTGCAAGAAAAATAGTGCTTATAACAACAAAAGGAGCCTGATTGGCATGAAGGGAATAGAGAGCATTATTATTTAGGAAATAAACCACTTCACATTACTACGAAAAGCAAACTGAGATGAATGAGTTCGTTTGGTGATGAAACTAAACACATTTAGATTTTTAATAGTGCATCCACAATTTTTGTTTTAATTAATATACTATGTAATTTAGTCATAGATGTTAATCTCATGATCATTGCTTCAAAAAGTGTGCTTGGGACCAAAAGAGAAGTCACCTAAACTAGAAATGTTCCGAGGGAGACAAATGATAATTTCATAAACATTGGAAGAAAAATAGTTCTTGTAATAAGAAAAGGAGCCTAATTGGCATGAGGTGAATGAAAAGCATCATTATTTAGGAAATAAACCTCTCCATTAGTACGAAATATAAATTATGATGAATGACTCCTTTGACAGATAGAACTAAACACATTTAGATTTGCAAAAGTGCGTCGCCATGTCTGATTTAATTAATATACTATGTAATTTAGTCATAAATGTTAATCTCATGATCATTGTGTCAAAAAGTTTGTTTGGAACCAAAAGGTGAATCTTCCAAAACCAGAAATGTTCTGACGGATTCTTTAATTTGGAATTCAACCAATTAACATCAATAAGAAACCCTCAGCAAAATCATGGAACACAGTGTTTGTTATTTTTTAACGAATTTTATTGATATGAACCTTTTTTTCGTGATAAATATACTTGTTAATATGGACACAAAAGATAATTTCATAGTCATTGTAAGAAAAATAGTGCTTATAAAAAGAAAAGGAGCCTGATTGGAATGAAGGGTATAGAGAGCATTATTATTTAGGAAATAAACCACTTCACATTACTACGAAAAGCAAACTGAGATGAATGAGTTCGTTGGTGGTGATGAAACTAAACACATTTAGATTTTCAATAATGCATCGACATGATTTTTTTTTTTTAATTAAGATACTATGTAATTTAGTCATAGATATTAATCTCATGATCATTGTGTCGAAAAGTGTGCTTGGGACCAAAAGACAAGTCATCCAAACCAGAAATGTTTGTAGGGATTCTTTATTTTGGACTTCAACCAATTAACATCAATAAGAAACCCTAATCATGATCACGGAACGCCGTGTGTTTGTTAGTATTGAACAAATTGTATAGATATATAGACATTTTTTTCTTGATAAATATAGTTGTTAATATGGACACAAAAGATAATTTCATCGTCATTGTAAGAAAAATAGTGCTTATAACAACAAATGGATCCTAATTGGCATGAAGGGAATAGAGAGTATTATTGTTTAGGAAATAAACCACTTCACATTAGTACGAAAATCAAACTAAGATGATTGAGTGCTTTTGGTGATGAAAAACTAAACAAATTTAGATTTTCAATAGTGCATCGACATGTTTCTTTTAATTAATATACTATGTAATTTAGTCAAAGATGTTAATCTCATGATCATAGCATCAAAAAAGTGTGCATGGGACCAAAAGACAATTCATCTAAACCAGAAATGTTCGGAGGGACACAAATGATAATTTCATAATCATCGGAAGAAAAGTAGTGCTTGTAACAACAAAAGGAGCCTAATTGGCATGAAATGAATGGAAAGTATCATTATTTAGGAAATAAACCACTTCACATTAGTACAAAATGGAAATTAAGATGAATGACTCCTTTGGCTGATGGAACTAAACACATTTAGATTTTCAAAAGTACGTCGACATGTCTGTTTTAATTAATATTCTATGTAATTTAGTCATCAATGTTAATCTCATGATCATTGTGTCAAAAAGTGTGTTTGGAACCAAAAGGTGAATCTTCCAAAACCAGAAATGTTCTGAGGGATTCTTTGTTTTGGAATTCAACCACTTAACATCAATAAGAAACAATAATCAAGATCATCGAACATAGTGTTTGTTATTATTGAACGAATTGTATAGATATGGGCATTTTTTTCTTGATAAATATAGTTGTTAACATGGACACAAAAGATAATTTCATTGTCATTGCAAGAAAAATAATGCTTATAACAACAAAAGGAGGAGCGTGATTGGCATGTTGGGAATAGAGAGCATTATTATTTAGGAAATAAACCACTTCACATTACTACGAAAAGCAAACTGAGATGAATGAGTTCGTTTGGTGATGAAACTAAACACATTTAGATTTTCAATAATGCATCGACATGTTTTTTTTAATTAATATACTATGTAATTTAGTCATAGATATTAATCTCATGATCATTGTGTCAAAAAGTGTGCTTGGGACCAAAAGACAAGTCATCCAAACCAGAAAAATGTTTGTAGGGATTCTTTGTTTTGGATTTCAACCAATTAACATCAATAAGAAACCCTAATCATGATCACGGAATGCAGTGTTTGTTAGTATTGAACGAATTGTATAGATATAGACATTTTTTTCTTGAAAAATATAGTTGTTAATATGGACACAAAAGATAATTTCATCGTCATTGTAAGAAAAATAGTGCTTATAACAACAAATGGATCCTAATTGGCATGAAGGGAATAGAGAGTATTATTGTTTAGGACATAAACCACTTCACATTAGTATGAAAAGAAAACTAAGATGATTCAGTGCTTTTGGTGATGAAACTAAACAAATTTAGATTTTCAATAGTGCATCGACATGTTTCTTTTAATTAATATACTATGTAATTTAGTGAAAGATGTTAATCTCATGATCATTGCATCAAAAAGTGTGCATGGGACCAAAAGAAAAGTCATCTAAACCAGAAATGTTCAGAGGGACACAAATGATAATTTCATAATCATCGGAAGAAAAATAGTTCTTGTAACAACAAAAGGAGCCTAATTGGCATGAAATGAATTGAAAGTATCATTATTTAGGAAAAAAACCACTTCACATTAGTACAAAATGGAAATTAAGATGAATGACTCCTTTGGCTGATGGAACTAAACACATTTAGATTTTCAAAAGTACGTCGACATGTCTGTTTTAATTAATATTCTATGTAATTTAGTCATAAATGTTAATCTCATGATCATTGTGTCAAAAAGTGTGTTTGGAAGCAAAAGGTAAATCTTCCAAAACCAGAAATGTTCTGAGGGATTCTTTGTTTTGGAATTCAACCACCTAACATCAATAAGAAACCCTAATCAAGATCATCGAACACAGTGTTTCTTATTATTTAACGAATTGTATAGATATGGACATTTTGTTTTTTGATAAATATAGTTGTTAACATGGACACAAAACATAATTTCAAAAAATAATGCTTATAACAACAAAAGGAGCGTGATTGGCATGTTGGGAATAGAGAGCATTATTATTTAGGAAATAAATCACTTCACATTACTACGAAAAGCAAACTGAGATGAATGAGTTCATTTGGTGATGAAACTAAACACATTTAGATTTTCAAAAATGCATCGAGATGTTTTTTTTAATTAAGATACTATGTAATTTAGTCATAGATATTAATCTCATGATCATTGTGTCGAAAAGTGTGCTTGGCACCAAAAGACAAGTCATCCAAAGCAGAAATGTTTGTAGGGATTCTATATTTTGGACTTCAACCAATTAACATCAATAAGAAACCCTAATCATGATCACGGAATGCAGTGTTTGTTAGTATTGAACGAATTGTATAGATATAGACATTTTTTTCTTGAAAAATATAGTTGTTAATATGGACACAAAAGATAATTTCATCGTCATTGTAAGAAAAATAGTGCTTATAACAACAAATGGATCCTAATTGGCATGAAGGGAATAGAGAGTATTATTGTTCAGGACATAAACCACTTCACATTAGTACGAAAAGCAAACTAAGATGATTGAGTGCTTTTGGTGATGAAACTAAACAAATTTAGATTTTCAATAGTGCATCGACATGTTTCTTTTAATTAATATACTATGTAATTTAGTGAAAGATGTTAATCTCATGATCATTGCATCAAAAAGTGTGCATGGGACCAAAAGACAAGTCATCTAAACCAGAAATGTTCGGAGGGACACAAATGATAATTTCATAATCATCGGAAGAAAAATAGTTCTTGTAACAACAAAAGGAGCCTAATTGGCATGAAATGAATTGAAAGTGTCATTATTTAGGAAATAAACCACTTCACATTAGTACAAAATGGAAATTAAGATGAATGACTCCTTTGGCTGATGGAACTAAACACATTTAGATTTTCAAAAGTACGTCGACATGTCTGTTTTAATTAATATTCTATGTAATTTAGTCATAAATGTTAATCTCATGATCATTGTGTCAAAAAGTATGTTTGGAAGCAAAAGGTGAATATTCCAAAACCAGAAATGTTCTGAGGGATTCTTTGTTTTGGAATTCAACCACTTAACATCAATAAGAAACCCTAATCAAGATCATCGAACACAGTGTTTCTTATTATTGAACGAATTGTATAGATATGGACATTTTTTTTTTTTGATAAATATAGTTGTTAACATGGACACAAAACATAATTTCATTGTCATTGCAAGAAAAATAGTGCTTATAACAACAAAAGGAGCGTGATTGGCATGTTGGGAATAGAGAGCATTATTATTTAGGAAATAAACCACTTCACATTACTACGAAAAGCAAATTGAGATGAATGAGTTCGTTTGGTGATGAAACTAAACACATTTAGATTTTCAATAGTGTATCCACATCTTTTTTTAATTAATATAATATGTAATTTAGTCATAGATGTTAATCTCATGATCATTGCTTCAAAAAGTGTCCTTGGGACCAAAAGACAAGTCACCTAAACTAGAAATGTTCGGTGGGAGACAAATGATAATTTCATAAACATTGGAAGAAAAATAGTGCTTGTAACAAGAAAAGGAGCCTAATTGGCATGAGGTGAATAAAAAGCATCATTATTTAGGAAATAAACCTCTTCGTATTAGTGCGAAATATAAATTATGATGAATGACTCCTTTCGCTGATGGAACTAAACACATTTAGATTTGCAAAAGTGCATCACCATGTCTGTTTTTATTAATATACTGTGTAATTTAGTCATAAATGTTAATCTCATGATCATTGTGTCAAAAAGATTGTTTGGAACGAAAAGGTTAATCTTCCAAAACCAGAAATGTTCTAAGGGATTTTTATTTTGGAATTCAACCACTTAACATCAATAAGAAACCCTAATCAAGATCATCGAACACAGTGTTTGTTATTATTGAACGAATTGTATAGATATGGACATTTTTTTCTTGATAAATATAGTTGTTAACATGGACACAAAACATAATTTCATTGTCATTGCAAGAAAAATAATGCTTATAACAACAAAAGGAGCTTGATTGGCATGTTGGGAATAGAGAGCATTATTATTTAGGAAATAAACCACTTCACATTACTACGAAAAGCAAACTGAGATGATGAGTTCGTTTTGGTGATGAAACTAAACACATTTAGATTTTCAATAATGCATCGACATGTTTTTTTTCATTAATATACTATGTAATTTAGTCATAGATATTAATCTTATGATCATTGTGTCGAAAAGTGTGCTTGGGACCAAAAGACAAGTCATCCAAAGCAGAAATGTTTGTAGGGATTCTATATTTTGGACTTCAACCAATTAACATCAATAAGAAACCCTAATCATGATCACGGAATGCAGTGTTTGTTAGTATTGAACGAATTGTATAGATATAGACATTTTTTTCTTGAAAAATATAGTTGTTAATATGGACACAAAAGATAATTTCATCGTCATTGTAAGAAAAATAGTGCTTATAACAACAAATGGATCCTAATTGGCATGAAGGGAATAGAGAGTATTATTGTTCAGGACATAAACCACTTCACATTAGTACGAAAAGCAAACTAAGATGATTCAGTGCTTTTGGTGATGAAACTAAACAAATTTAGATTTTTTTCAATAGTGCATCGACATGTTTCTTTTAATTAATATACTATGTAATTTAGTCAAAGATGTTAATCTCATGATCATTGCATCAAAAAGTGTGCATGGGACCAAAAGACAAGTCATCTAAACCAGAAATGTTCGGAGGGACACAAATGATAATTTCATAATCATCGGAAGAAAAATAGTGCTTGTAACAACAAGAGGAGCCTAATTGGCATGAAATGAATGGAAAAGTATCATTATTTAGGAAATAAACCACTTCACATTAGTACAAAATGGAAATTAAGATGAATGACTCCTTTGGCTGATGGAAGTAAACACATTTAGGTTTTCAAAAGTACATCGACATGTCTGTTTTAATTAATATACTATATAATTTAGTCATAAATGTTAATCTCATGATCATTGTGTCAAAAAGTGTGTTTGGAACCAAAAGGTGAATGTTCCAAAACCAGAAATGTTCTGAGGGATTCTTTATTTTGGAATTCAACCACTTAACATCAATAAGAAACAATAATCAAGATCATCGAACATAGTGTTTGTTATTATTGAACGAATTGTATAGATATGGACATCTGTTTCTTGATAAATATAGTTGTTAACATGGACACAAAAGATAATTTCATTGTCATTGCAAGAAAAATAGTGCTTTATAACAACAAAAGGAGCCTGATTGGCATGAAGGGAATAGAGAGCATTATTATTTAGGAAATAAACCACTTCACATTACTACGAAAAGCAAACTGAGATGAATGAGTTCGTTTGGTGATGAAACTAAACACATTTAGATTTTTAATAGTGCATCCACAATTTTTGTTTTTAATTAATATACTATGCAATTTAGTCATAGATGTTAATCTCATGATCATTGCTTCAAAAAGTGTGCTTGGGACCAAAAGAGAAGTCACCTAAACTAGAAATGTTCCGAGGGAGACAAATGATAATTTCATAAACATTTGAAGAAAAAAAATAGTTCTTGTAATAAGAAAAGGAGCCTAATTGGCATGAGGTGAATGAAAAGCATCATTATTTAGGAAATAAACCTCTCCACATTAGTACGAAATATAAATTATGATGAATGACTCCTTTGACGGATAGAACTAAACACATTTAGATTTGCAAAAGTGCGTCGCCATGTCTGATTTAATTAATATACTATGTAATTTAGTCATAAATGTTAATCTCATGATCATTGTGTCAAAAAGTTTGTTTGGAACCAAAAGGTGAATCTTCCAAAACCAGAAATGTTCTGACGGATTCTTTAATTTGGAATTCAACCAATTAACATCAATAAGAAACCCTCAGCAAAATCATGGAACACAGTGTTTGTTATTTTTTAACGAATTTTATTGATATGAACCTTTTTTCGTGATAAATATACTTGTTAATATGGACACAAAAGATAATTTCATAGTCATTGTAAGAAAAATAGTGCTTATAAAAAGAAAAGGAGCCTGATTGGAATGAAGGGTATAGAGAGCATTATTATTTAGGAAATAAACCACTTCACATTACTACGAAAAGCAAACTGAGATGAATGAGTTCGTTTGGTGATGAAACTAAACACATTTAGATTTTCAATAATGCATCGACATGTTTTTTTTAATTAAGATACTATGTAATTTAGTCATAGATATTAATCTCATGATCATTGTGTCGAAAAGTGTGCTTGGGACCAAAAGACAAGTCATCCAAACCAGAAATGTTTGTAGGGATTCTTTATTTTGGACTTCAACCAATTAACATCAATAAGAAACCCTAATCATGATCACGGAACGCCGTGTTTGTTAGTATTGAACGAATTGTATAGATATAGACATTTTTTTCTTGATAAATATAGTTGTTAATATGGACACAAAAGATAATTTCATCGTCATTGTAAGAAAAATAGTGCTTATAACAACAAATGGATCCTAATTGGCATGAAGGGAATAGAGAGTATTATTGTTTAGGACATAAACCACTTCACATTAGTATGAAAAGAAAACTAAGATGATTCAGTGCTTTTGGTGATGAAACTAAACAAATTTAGATTTTCAATAGTGCATCGACATGTTTCTTTTAATTAATATACTATGTAATTTAGTGAAAGATGTTAATCTCATGATCATTGCATCAAAAAGTGTGCATGGGACCAAAAGACAAGTCATCTAAACCAGAAATGTTCGGAGGGACACAAATGATAATTTCATAATCATCGGAAGAAAAATAGTGCTTGTAACAACAAAAGGAGCCTAATTGGCATGAAATGAATGGAAAGTATCATTATTTAGGAAATAAACCACTTCACATTAGTACAAAATGGAAATTAAGATGAATGACTCCTTTGGCTGATGGAACTAAACACATTTAGATTTTCAAAAGTACGTCGACATGTCTGTTTTAATTAATATTCTATGTAATTTGGTCATCAATGTTAATCTCATGATCATTGTGTCAAAAAGTGTGTTTGGAACCAAAAGGTGAATCTTCCAAAACCAGAAATGTTCTGAGGGATTCTTTGTTTTGGAATTCAACCACTTAACATCAATAAGAAACAATAATCAAGATCATCGAACATAGTGTTTGTTATTATTGAACGAATTGTATAGATATGGACATTTTTTTCTTGATAAATATAGTTGTTAACATGGACACAAAAGATAATTTCATTGTCATTGCAAGAAAAAATAATGCTTATAACAACAAAAGGAGCGTGATTGGCATGTTGGGAATAGAGAGCATTATTATTTAGGAAATAAACCACTTCACATTACTACGAAAAGCAAACTGAGATGAATGAGTTCGTTTGGTGATGAAACTAAACACATTTAGATTTTCAATAATGCATCGACATGTTTTTTTTAATTAATATACTATGTAATTTAGTCATAGATATTAATCTCATGATCATTGTGTCAAAAAGTGTGCTTGGGACCAAAAGACAAGTCATCCAAACCAGAAATGTTTGTGGGGATTCTTTGTTTTGGATTTCAACAAATTAACATCAATAAGAAACCCTAATCATGATCACGGAATGCAGTGTTTGTTAGTATTGAACGAATTGTATAGATATAGACATTTTTTTCTTGATAAATATAGTTGTTAATATGGACACAAAAGATAATTTCATCGTCATTGTAAGAAAAATAGTGCTTATAACAACAAATGGATCCTAATTGGCATGAAGGGAATAGAGAGTATTATTGTTTAGGACATAAACCACTTCACATTAGTATGAAAAGAAAACTAAGATGATTCAGTGCTTTTGGTGATGAAACTAAACAAATTTATATTTTCAATAGTGCATCGACATGTTTCTTTTAATTAATATACTATGTAATTTAGTGAAAGATGTTAATCTCATGATCATTGCATCAAAAAGTGTGCATGGGACCAAAAGACAAGTCATCTAAACCAGAAATGTTCGGAGGGACACAAATGATAATTTCATAATCATCGTAAGAAAAATAGTTCTTGTAACAACAAAAGGAGCCTAATTGGCATGAAATGAATTGAAAGTATCATTATTTAGGAAAAAAACCACTTCACATTAGTACAAAATGGAAATTAAGATGAATGACTCCTTTGGCTGATGGAAGTAAACACATTTAGATTTTCAAAAGTACGTCGACATGTCTGTTTTAATTAATATTCTATGTAATTTAGTCATAAATGTTAATCTCATGATCATTGTGTCAAAAAGTGTGTTTGGAAGCAAAAGGTAAATCTTCCAAAACCAGAAATGTTCTGAGGGATTCTTTGTTTTGGAATTCAACCACCTAACATCAATAAGAAACCCTAATCAAGATCATCGAACACAGTGTTTCTTATTATTTAACGAATTGTATAGATATGGACATTTTGTTTTTTGATAAATATAGTTGTTAACATGGACACAAAACATAATTTCAAAAAATAATGCTTATAACAACAAAAGGAGCGTGATTGGCATGTTGGGAATAGAGAGCATTATTATTTAGGAAATAAACCACTTCACATTACTACGAAAAGCAAACTGAGATGAATGAGTTCATTTGGTGATGAAACTAAACACATTTAGATTTTCAAAAATGCATCGAGATGTTTTTTTTAATTAATATACTATGTAATTTAGTCATAGATATTAATCTCATGATCATTGTGTCGAAAAGTGTGCTTGGCACCAAAAGACAAGTCATCCAAAGCAGAAATGTTTGTAGGGATTCTATATTTTGGACTTCAACCAATTAACATCAATAAGAAACCCTAATCATGATCACGGAATGCAGTGTTTGTTAGTATTGAACGAATTGTATATAGATATAGACATTTTTTTCTTGAAAAATATAGTTGTTAATATGGACACAAAAGATAATTTCATCGTCATTGTAAGAAAAATAGTGCTTATAACAACAAATGGATCCTAATTGGCATGAAGGGAATAGAGAGTATTATTGTTCAGGACATAAACCACTTCACATTAGTACGAAAAGCAAACTAAGATGATTCAGTGCTTTTGGTGATGAAACTAAACAAATTTAGATTTTCAATAGTGCATCGACATGTTTCTTTTAATTAATATACTATGTAATTTAGTCAAAGATGTTAATCTCATGATCATTGCATCAAAAAGTGTGCATGGGACCAAAAGACAAGTCATCTAAACCAGAAATGTTCGGAGGGACACAAATGATAATTTCATAATCATCGGAAGAAAAATAGTGCTTGTAACAACAAGAGGAGCCTAATTGGCATGAAATGAATGGAAAGTATCATTATTTAGGAAATAAACCACTCCACATTAGTACAAAATGGAAATTAAGATGAATGACTCCTTTGGCTGATGGAAGTAAACACATTTAGGTTTTCAAAAGTACATCGACATGTCTGTTTTAATTAATATACTATATAATTTAGTCATAAATGTTAATCTCATGATCATTGTGTCAAAAAGTGTGTTTGGAACCAAAAGGTGAATGTTCCAAAACCAGAAATGTTCTGAGGGATTCTTTATTTTGGAATTCAACCACTTAACATCAATAAGAAACAATAATCAAGATCATCGAACATAGTGTTTGTTATTATTGAACGAATTGTATAGATATGGACATCTGTTTCTTGATAAATATAGTTTGTTAACATGGACACAAAAGATAATTTCATTGTCATTGCAAGAAAAATAGTGCTTATAACAACAAAAGGAGCCTGATTGGCATGAAGGGAATAGAGAGCATTATTATTTAGGAAATAAACCACTTCACATTACTACGAAAAGCAAACTGAGATGAATGAGTTCGTTTGGTGATGAAACTAAACACATTTAGATTTTTAATAGTGCATCCACAATTTTTTTGTTTTAATTAATATACTATGTAATTTAGTCATAGATGTTAATCTCATGATCATTGCTTCAAAAAGTGTGCTTGGGACCAAAAGAGAAGTCACCTAAACTAGAAATGTTCCGAGGGAGACAAATGATAATTTCATAAACATTGGAAGAAAAATAGTACTTGTAATAAGAAAAGGAGCCTAATTGGCATGAGGTGAATGAAAAGCATCATTATTTAGGAAATAAACCTCTCCACATTAGTACGAAATATAAATTATGATGAATGACTCCTTTGACTGATAGAACTAAACACATTTAGATTTGCAAAAGTGCGTCGCCATGTCTGATTTAATTAATATACTATGTAATTTGGTCATAAATGTTAATCTCATGATCATTGTGTCAAAAAGTTTGTTTGGAACCAAAAGGTGAATCTTCCAAAACCAGAAATGTTCTGACGGATTCTTTAATTTGGAATTCAACCAATTAACATCAATAAGAAACCCTCAGCAAAATCATGGAACACAGTGTTTGTTATTTTTGAACGAATTTTATTGATATGAACCTTTTTTTCTTGATAAATATAGTTGTTAATATGGACACAAAAGATAATTTCATAGTCATTGTAAGAAAAATAGTGCTTATAACAAGAAAAGGAGCCTGATTGGAATGAAGGGTATAGAGAGCATTATTATTTAGGAAATAAACCACTTCACATTACTACGAAAAGCAAACTGAGATGAATGAGTTTGTTTGGTGATGAAACTAAACACATTTAGATTTTCAATAATGCATCGACATGTTTTTTTTTTAATTAAGATACTAAGTAATTTGGTTATAGATATTAATCTCATGATCATTGTGTCGAAAAGTGTGCTTGGGACCAAAAGACAAGTCATCCAAACCAGAAATGTTTGTAGGGATTCTTTATTTTGGACTTCAACCAATTAACATCAATAAGAAACCCTAATCATGATCACGGAACGCCGTGTTTGTTAGTATTGAACAAATTGTATAGATATAGACATTTTTTTCTTGATAAATATAGTTGTTAATATGGACACAAAAGATAATTTCATCGTCATTGTAAGAAAAATAGTGCTTATAACAACAAATGGATCCTAATTGGCATGAAGGGAATAGAGAGTATTATTGTTTAGGAAATAAAACCACTTCACATTAGTACGAAAATCAAACTAAGATGATTGAGTGCTTTTGGTGATGAAACTAAACAAATTTAGATTTTCAATAGTGCATCGACATGTTTCTTTTAATTAATATACTATGTAATTTAGTCAAAGATGTTAATCTCATGATCATAGCATCAAAAAAGTGTGCATGGGACCAAAAAGACAAGTCATCTAAACCAGAAATGTTCGGAGGGACACAAATGATAATTTCATAATCATCGGAAGAAAAAGTAGTGCTTGTAACAACAAAAGGAGCCTAATTGGCATGAAATGAATGGAAAGTATCATTATTTAGGAAATAAACCACTTCACATTAGTACAAAATGGAAATTAAGATGAATGACTCCTTTGGCTGATGGAACTAAACACATTTAGATTTTCAAAAGTACGTCGACATGTCTGTTTTAATTAATATTCTATGTAATTTAGTCATCAATGTTAATCTCATGATCATTGTGTCAAAAAGTGTGTTTGGAACCAAAAGGTGAATCTTCCAAAACCAGAAATGTTCTGAGGGATTCTTTGTTTTGGAATTCAACCACTTAACATCAATAAGAAACAATAATCAAGATCATCGAACATAGTGTTTGTTATTATTGAACGAATTGTATAGATATGGGCATTTTTTTCTTGATAAATATAGTTGTTAACATGGACACAAAAGATAATTTCATTGTCATTGCAAGAAAAATAATGCTTATAACAACAAAAGGAGCGTGATTGGCATGTTGGGAATAGAGAGCATTATTATTTAGGAAATAAACCACTTCACATTACTACGAAAAGCAAACTGAGATGAATGAGTTCGTTTGGTGATGAAACTAAACACATTTAGATTTTCAATAATGCATCGACATGTTTTTTTTAATTAATATACTATGTAATTTAGTCATAGATATTAATCTCATGATCATTGTGTCAAAAAGTGTGCTTGGGACCAAAAGACAAGTCATCCAAACCAGAAATGTTTGTAGGGATTCTTTGTTTTGGATTTCAACCAATTAACATCAATAAGAAACCCTAATCATGATCACGGAATGCAGTGTTTGTTAGTATTGAACGAATTGTATAGATATAGACATTTTTTTCTTGAAAAATATAGTTGTTAATATGGACACAAAAGATAATTTCATCGTCATTGTAAGAAAAATAGTGCTTATAACAACAAATGGATCCTAATTGGCATGAAGGGGAATAGAGAGTATTATTGTTTTAGGACATAAACCACTTCACATTAGTATGAAAAGAAAAACTAAGATGATTCAGTGCTTTTGGTGATGAAACTAAACAAATTTAGATTTTCAATAGTGCATCGACATGTTTCTTTTAATTAATATACTATGTAATTTAGTGAAAGATGTTAATCTCATGATCATTGCATCAAAAAGTGTGCATGGGACCAAAAGAAAAGTCATCTAAACCAGAAATGTTCAGAGGGACACAAATGATAATTTCATAATCATCGGAAGAAAAATAGTTCTTGTAACAACAAAAGGAGCCTAATTGGCATGAAATGAATTGAAAGTATCATTATTTAGGAAAAAAACCACTTCACATTAGTACAAAATGGAAATTAAGATGAATGACTCCTTTGGCTGATGGAACTAAACACATTTAGATTTTCAAAAGTACGTCGACATGTCTGTTTTAATTAATATTCTATGTAATTTAGTCATAAATGTTAATCTCATGATCATTGTGTCAAAAAGTGTGTTTGGAAGCAAAAGGTAAATCTTCCAAAACCAGAAATGTTCTGAGGGATTCTTTGTTTTGGAATTCAACCACCTAACATCAATAAGAAACCCTAATCAAGATCATCGAACACAGTGTTTCTTATTATTTAACGAATTGTATAGATATGGACATTTTGTTTTTTGATAAATATAGTTGTTAACATGGACACAAAACATAATTTCAAAAAATAATGCTTATATAACAACAAAAGGAGCGTGATTGGCATGTTGGGAATAGAGAGCATTATTATTTAGGAAATAAATCACTTTCACATTACTACGAAAAGCAAACTGAGATGAATGAGTTCATTTGGTGATGAAACTAAACACATTTAGATTTTCAAAAATGCATCGAGATGTTTTTTTTAATTAAGATACTATGTAATTTAGTCATAGATATTAATCTCATGATCATTGTGTCGAAAAGTGTGCTTGGCACCAAAAGACAAGTCATCCAAAGCAGAAATGTTTGTAGGGATTCTATATTTTGGACTTCAACCAATTAACATCAATAAGAAACCCTAATCATGATCACGGAATGCAGTGTTTGTTAGTATTGAACGAATTGTATAGATATAGACATTTTTTTCTTGAAAAATATAGTTGTTAATATGGACACAAAAGATAATTTCATCGTCATTGTAAGAAAAATAGTGCTTATAACAACAAATGGATCCTAATTGGCATGAAGGGAATAGAGAGTATTATTGTTCAGGACATAAACCACTTCACATTAGTACGAAAAGCAAACTAAGATGATTGAGTGCTTTTGGTGATGAAACTAAACAAATTTAGATTTTCAATAGTGCATCGACATGTTTCTTTTAATTAATATACTATGTAATTTAGTGAAAGATGTTAATCTCATGATCATTGCATCAAAAAGTGTGCATGGGACCAAAAGACAAGTCATCTAAACCAGAAATGTTCGGAGGGACACAAATGATAATTTCATAATCATCGGAAGAAAAATAGTTCTTGTAACAACAAAAGGAGCCTAATTGGCATGAAATGAATTGAAAGTGTCATTATTTAGGAAATAAACCACTTCACATTAGTACAAAATGGAAATTAAGATGAATGACTCCTTTGGCTGATGGAACTAAACACATTTAGATTTTCAAAAGTACGTCGACATGTCTGTTTTAATTAATATTCTATGTAATTTAGTCATAAATGTTAATCTCAATCATCATTGTGTCAAAAAGTATGTTTGGAAGCAAAAGGTGAATATTCCAAAACCAGAAATGTTCTGAGGGATTCTTTGTTTTGGAATTCAACCACTTAACATCAATAAGAAACCCTAATCAAGATCATCGAACACAGTGTTTCTTATTATTGAACGAATTGTATAGATATGGACATTTTTTTTTTTTGATAAATATAGTTGTTAACATGGACACAACATAATTTCATTGTCATTGCAAGAAAAATAGTGCTTATAACAACAAAAGGAGCGTGATTGGCATGTTGGGAATAGAGAGCATTATTATTTAGGAAATAAACCACTTCACATTACTACGAAAAGCAAATTGAGATGAATGAGTTCGTTTGGTGATGAAACTAAACACATTTAGATTTTCAATAGTGTATCCACATCTTTTTTTAATTAATATAATATGTAATTTAGTCATAGATGTTAATCTCATGATCATTGCTTCAAAAAGTGTCCTTGGGACCAAAAGACAAGTCACCTAAACTAGAAATGTTCGGTGGGAGACAAATGATAATTTCATAAACATTGGAAGAAAAATAGTGCTTGTAACAAGAAAAGGAGCCTAATTGGCATGAGGTGAATAAAAAGCATCATTATTTAGGAAATAAACCTCTTCGTATTAGTGCGAAATATAAATTATGATGAATGACTCCTTTCGCTGATGGAACTAAACACATTTAGATTTGCAAAAGTGCATCACCATGTCTGTTTTTATTAATATACTGTGTAATTTAGTCATAAATGTTAATCTCATGATCATTGTGTCAAAAAGATTGTTTGGAACGAAAAGGTTAATCTTCCAAAACCAGAAATGTTCTAAGGGATTTTTATTTTGGAATTCAACCACTTAACATCAATAAGAAACCCTAATCAAGATCATCGAACACAGTGTTTGTTATTATTGAACGAATTGTATAGATATGGACATTTTTTTCTTGATAAATATAGTTGTTAACATGGACACAAAACATAATTTCATTGTCATTGCAAGAAAAATAATGCTTATAACAACAAAAGGAGCTTGATTGGCATGTTGGGAATAGAGAGCATTATTATTTAGGAAATAAACCACTTCACATTACTACGAAAAGCAAACTGAGATGAATGAGTTCGTTTGGTGATGAAACTAAACACATTTAGATTTTCAATAATGCATCGACATGTTTTTTTTCATTAATATACTATGTAATTTAGTCATAGATATTAATCTTATGATCATTGTGTCGAAAAGTGTGCTTGGGACCAAAAGACAAGTCATCCAAAGCAGAAATGTTTGTAGGGATTCTATATTTTGGACTTCAACCAATTAACATCAATAAGAAACCCTAATCATGATCACGGAATGCAGTGTTTGTTAGTATTGAACGAATTGTATAGATATAGACATTTTTTTCTTGAAAAATATAGTTGTTAATATGGACACAAAAGATAATTTCATCGTCATTGTAAGAAAAATAGTGCTTATAACAACAAATGGATCCTAATTGGCATGAAGGGAATAGAGAGAGTATTATTGTTCAGGACATAAACCACTTCACATTAGTACGAAAAGCAAACTAAGATGATTCAGTGCTTTTGGTGATGAAACTAAACAAATTTAGATTTTCAATAGTGCATCGACATGTTTCTTTTAATTAATATACTATGTAATTTAGTCAAAGATGTTAATCTCATGATCATTGCATCAAAAAGTGTGCATGGGACCAAAAGACAAGTCATCTAAACCAGAAATGTTCGGAGGGACACAAATGATAATTTCATAATCATCGGAAGAAAAATAGTGCTTGTAACAACAAGAGGAGCCTAATTGGCATGAAATGAATGGAAAGTATCATTATTTAGGAAATAAACCACTTCACATTAGTACAAAATGGAAATTAAGATGAATGACTCCTTTGGCTGATGGAAGTAAACACATTTAGGTTTTCAAAAGTACATCGACATGTCTGTTTTAATTAATATACTATATAATTTAGTCATAAATGTTAATCTCATGATCATTGTGTCAAAAAGTGTGTGTTTGGAACCAAAAGGTGAATGTTCCAAAACCAGAAATGTTCTGAGGGATTCTTTATTTTGGAATTCAACCACTTAACATCAATAAGAAACAATAATCAAGATCATCGAACATAGTGTTTGTTATTATTGAACGAATTGTATAGATATGGACATCTGTTTTCTTGATAAATATAGTTGTTAACATGGACACAAAAGATAATTTCATTGTCATTGCAAGAAAAATAGTGCTTATAACAACAAAAGGAGCCTGATTGGCATGAAGGGAATAGAGAGCATTATTATTTAGGAAATAAACCACTTCACATTACTACGAAAAGCAAACTGAGATGAATGAGTTCGTTTGGTGATGAAACTAAACACATTTAGATTTTTAATAGTGCATCCACAATTTTTGTTTTAATTAATATACTATGCAATTTAGTCATAGATGTTAATCTCATGATCATTGCTTCAAAAAGTGTGCTTGGGACCAAAAGAGAAGTCACCTAAACTAGAAATGTTCCGAGGGAGACAAATGATAATTTCATAAACATTGGAAGAAAAATAGTTCTTGTAATAAGAAAAGGAGCCTAATTGGCATGAGGTGAATGAAAAGCATCATTATTTAGGAAATAAACCTCTCCACATTAGTACGAAATATAAATTATGATGAATGACTCCTTTGACGGATAGAACTAAACACATTTAGATTTGCAAAAGTGCGTCGCCATGTCTGATTTAATTAATATACTATGTAATTTAGTCATAAATGTTAATCTCATGATCATTGTGTCAAAAAGTTTGTTTGGAACCAAAAGGTGAATCTTCCAAAACCAGAAATGTTCTGACGGATTCTTTAATTTGGAATTCAACCAATTAACATCAATAAGAAACCCTCAGCAAAATCATGGAACACAGTGTTTGTTATTTTTTAACGAATTTTATTGATATGAACCTTTTTTTCGTGATAAATATACTTGTTAATATGGACACAAAAGATAATTTCATAGTCATTGTAAGAAAAATAGTGCTTATAAAAAGAAAAGGAGCCTGATTGGAATGAAGGGTATAGAGAGCATTATTATTTAGGAAATAAACCACTTCACATTACTACGAAAAGCAAACTGAGATGAATGAGTTCGTTTGGTGATGAAACTAAACACATTTAGATTTTCAATAATGCATCGACATGTTTTTTTTAATTAAGATACTATGTAATTTAGTCATAGATATTAATCTCATGATCATTGTGTCGAAAAGTGTGCTTGGGACCAAAAGACAAGTCATCCAAACCAGAAATGTTTGTAGGGATTCTTTATTTTGGACTTCAACCAATTAACATCAATAAGAAACCCTAATCATGATCACGGAACGCCGTGTTTGTTAGTATTGAACGAATTGTATAGATATAGACATTTTTTTCTTGATAAATATAGTTGTTAATATGGACACAAAAGATAATTTCATCGTCATTGTAAGAAAAATAGTGCTTATAACAACAAATGGATCCTAATTGGCATGAAGGGAATAGAGAGTATTATTGTTTAGGAAATAAACCACTTCACATTAGTACGAAAATCAAACTAAGATGATTGAGTGCTTTTGGTGATGAAACTAAACAAATTTAGATTTTCAATAGTGCATCGACATGTTTCTTTTAATTAATATACTATGTAATTTAGTCAAAGATGTTAATCTCATGATCATAGCATCAAAAAGTGTGCATGGGACCAAAAGACAAGTCATCTAAACCAGAAATGTTCGGAGGGACACAAATGATAATTTCATAATCATCGGAAGAAAAATAGTGCTTGTAACAACAAAAGGAGCCTAATTGGCATGAAATGAATGGAAAGTATCATTATTTAGGAAATAAACCACTTCACATTAGTACAAAATGGAAATTAAGATGAATGACTCCTTTGGCTGATGGAACTAAACACATTTAGATTTTCAAAAGTACGTCGACATGTCTGTTTTAATTAATATTCTATGTAATTTGGTCATCAATGTTAATCTCATGATCATTGTGTCAAAAAGTGTGTTTGGAACCAAAAGGTGAATCTTCCAAAACCAGAAATGTTCTGAGGGATTCTTTGTTTTGGAATTCAACCACTTAACATCAATAAGAAACAATAATCAAGATCATCGAACATAGTGTTTGTTATTATTGAACGAATTGTATAGATATGGACATTTTTTTCTTGATAAATATAGTTGTTAACATGGACACAAAAGATAATTTCATTGTCATTGCAAGAAAAATAATGCTTATAACAACAAAAGGAGCGTGATTGGCATGTTGGGAATAGAGAGCATTATTATTTAGGAAATAAACCACTTCACATTACTACGAAAAGCAAACTGAGATGAATGAGTTCATTTGGTGATGAAACTAAACACATTTAGATTTTCAATAATGCATCGACATGTTTTTTTTAATTAATATACTATGTAATTTAGTCATAGATATTAATCTCATGATCATTGTGTCAAAAAGTGTGCTTGGGACCAAAAGACAAGTCATCCAAACCAGAAATGTTTGTGGGGATTCTTTGTTTTGGATTTCAACAAATTAACATCAATAAGAAACCCTAATCATGATCACGGAATGCAGTGTTTGTTAGTATTGAACGAATTGTATAGATATAGACATTTTTTTTTTCTTGAAAAATATAGTTGTTAATATGGACACAAAAAGATAATTTCATCGTCATTGTAAGAAAAATAGTGCTTATAACAACAAATGGATCCTAATTGGCATGAAGGGAATAGAGAGTATTATTGTTTAGGACATAAACCACTTCACATTAGTATGAAAAGAAAACTAAGATGATTCAGTGCTTTTGGTGATGAAACTAAACAAATTTAGATTTTCAATAGTGCATCGACATGTTTCTTTTAATTAATATACTATGTAATTTAGTGAAAGATGTTAATCTCATGATCATTGCATCAAAAAAGTGTGCATGGGACCAAAAGACAAGTCATCTAAACCAGAAATGTTCGGAGGGACACAAATGATAATTTCATAATCATCGTAAGAAAAATAGTTCTTGTAACAACAAAAGGAGCCTAATTGGCATGAAATGAATTGAAAGTATCATTATTTAGGAAAAAAACCACTTCACATTAGTACAAAATGGAAATTAAGATGAATGACTCCTTTGGCTGATGGAACTAAACACATTTAGATTTTCAAAAGTACGTCGACATGTCTGTTTTAATTAATATTCTATGTAATTTAGTCATCAATGTTAATCTCATGATCATTGCTTCAAAAAGTGTGCTTGGGACCAAAAGACAAGTCACCTATACTAGAAATGTTCGGTGGGAGACAAATGATAATTTCATAAACATTGGAAGAAAAATAGTGCTTGTAACAAGAAAATGAGCCTAATTGGCATGAGGTGAATGAAAAGCATCATTATTTAGGAAATAAACCTCTTCGTATTAGTGCGAAATATAAATTATGATGAATGACTCCTTTGGCTGATGGAACTAAACACATTTATATTTGCAAAAGTGCGTCACCATGTCTGTTTTAATTAATATTCTATGTAATTTAATCATAAATGTTAATCTCATGATCATTGTGTCAAAAAGTGTGTTTGGAAGCAAAAGGTAAATCTTCCAAAACCAGAAATGTTCTGAGGGATTCTTTGTTTTGGAATTCAACCACTTAACATCAATAAGAAACCCTAATCAAGATCATCTAACACAGTGTTTCTTATTATTTAACGAATTGTATAGATATGGACATTTTGTTTTTTGATAAATATAGTTGTTAACATGGACACAAAACATAATTTCAAAAAATAATGCTTATAACAACAAAAGGAGCGTGATTGGCATGTTGGGAATAGAGAGCATTATTATTTAGGAAATAAATCACTTCACATTACTACGAAAAGCAAACTGAGATGAATGAGTTCATTTGGTGATGAAACTAAACACATTTAGATTTTCAAAAATGCATCGAGATGTTTTTTTTAATTAATATACTATGTAATTTAGTCATAGATATTAATCTCATGATCATTGTGTCGAAAAGTGTGCTTGGCACCAAAAGACAAGTCATCCAAACCAGAAATGTTTGTAGGGATTCTTTATTTTGGATTTCAACCAATTAACATCAATAAGAAACCCTAATCATGATCACGGAATGCAGTGTTTGTTAGTATTGAACGAATTGTATAGATATAGACATTTTTTTTCTTGAAAAAAATATAGTTGTTAATATGGACACAAAAGATAATTTCATCGTCATTGTAAGAAAAATAGTGCTTATAACAACAAATGGATCCTAATTGGCATGAAGGGAATAGAGAGTATTATTGTTCAGGACATAAACCACTTCACATTAGTACGAAAAGCAAACTAAGATGATTGAGTGCTTTTGGTGATGAAACTAAACAAATTTAGATTTTCAATAGTGCATCGACATGTTTCTTTTAATTAATATACTATGTAATTTAGTGAAAGATGTTAATCTCATGATCATTGCATCAAAAAGTGTGCATGGGACCAAAAGACAAGTCATCTAAACCAGAAATGTTCAGAGGGACACAAATGATAATTTCATAATCATCGGAAGAAAAATAGTTCTTGTAACAACAAAAGGAGCCTAATTGGCATGAAATGAATTGAAAGTGTCATTATTTAGGAAATAAACCACTTCACATTAGTACAAAATGGAAATTAAGATGAATGACTCCTTTGGCTGATGGAACTAAACACATTTAGATTTTCAAAAGTACGTCGACATGTCTGTTTTAATTAATATTCTATGTAATTTAGTCATAAATGTTAATCTCATGATCATTGTGTCAAAAAGTGTGTTTGGAAGCAAAAGGTGAATATTCCAAAACCAGAAATGTTCTGAGGGATTCTTTGTTTTGGAATTCAACCACTTAACATCAATAAGAAACCCTAATCAAGATCATCGAACACATAGTTTCTTATTATTGAACGAATTGTATAGATATGGACATTTTTTTTTTTTTGATAAATATAGTTGTTAACATGGACACAAAACATAATTTCATTGTCATTGCAAGAAAAATAGTGCTTATAACAACAAAAGGAGCGTGATTGGCATGTTGGGAATAGAGAGCATTATTATTTAGGAAATAAACCACTTCACATTACTACGAAAAGCAAATTGAGATGAATGAGTTCGTTTGGTGATGAAACTAAACACATTTAGATTTTCAATAGTGTATCCACAACATTTTTTTTTAAATAATATAATATGTAATTTAGTCATAGATGTTTAATCTCATGATCATTGCTTCAAAAAAGTGTGTCCTTGGGACCAAAAGACAAGTCACCTAAACTAGAAATGTTCGGTGGGAGACAAATGATAAATTTCATAAACATTGGAAGAAAAAAATAGTGCTTGTAACAAGAAAAGGAGCCTAATTGGCATGAGGTGAATAAAAAGCATCATTATTTAGGAAATAAACCTCTTCTTATTAGTGCGAAAATATAAATTATGATGAATGACTCCTTTGGCTGATGGAACTAAACACACATTTAGATTTGCAAAAGTGCGTCACCATGTCTATTTTTATTAATATGCTGTGTAATTTAGTCATAAATGTTAATCTCATGATCATTGTGTCAAAAAGATTGTTTGGAACGAAAAGGTTAATCTTCCAAAACCAGAAATGTTCTAAGGGATTTTTATTTTGGAATTCAACCACTTAACATCAATAAGAAACCCTAATCAAGATCATCGAACACAGTGTTTGTTATTATTGAACGAATTGTATAGATATGGACATTTTTTTCTTGATAAATATAGTTGTTAACATGGACACAAAACATAATTTCATTGTCATTGCAAAGAAAAATAATGCTTATAACAACAAAAGGAGCGTGATTGGCATGTTGGGAATAGAGAGCATTATTATTTAGGAAATAAACCACTTCACATTACTACGAAAAGCAAACTGAGATGAATAAGTTCGTTTAGTGATGAAACTAAACACATTTAGATTTTCAATAGTGCATCCACAAGTTTTTTTTAATTAATATACTATGTAATTTAGTCATAGATGTTAATCTCATGATCATTGCTTCAAAAAGTGTGCATGGGACCAAAAGACAAGTCATCTAAACCAGAAATGTTCGGAGGGACACAAATGATAATTTCATAATCATCGGAAGAAAAATAGTGCTTGTAACAACAAAAGGAGCCTAATTGGCATGAAATGAATGGAAAGTATCATTATTTAGGAAATAAACCACTTCACATTAGTACAAAATGGAAATTAAGATGAATGACTCCTTTGGCTGATGGAAGTAAACACATTTAGGTTTTCAAAAGTGCATCGACATGTCTGTTTTAATTAATATACTATATAATTTAGTCATAAATGTTAATCTCATGATCATTGTGTCAAAAAGTGTGTTTGGAACCAAAAGGTGAATGTTCCAAAACCAGAAATGTACTGAGGGATTCTATATTTTGGAATTCAACCACTTAACATCAATAAGAAACAATAATCAAGATCATCGAACATAGTGTTTGTTATTATTGAACGAATTGTATAGATATGGACATTTGTTTCTTGATAAATATAGTTGTTAACATGGACACAAAAGATAATTTCATTGTCATTGCAAGAAAAATAGTGCTTATAACAACAAAAGGAGCCTGATTGGCATGAAGGGAATAGAGAGCATTATTATTTAGGAAATAAACCACTTCACATTACTACGAAAAGCAAACTGAGATGAATGAATTCGTTTGGTGATGAAACTAAACACATTTAGATTTTTAATAGTGCATCCACAATTTTTTTTTTAATTAATATACTATGTAATTTGGTCATAGATGTTAATCTCATGATCATTGCTTCAAAAAGTGTGCTTGGGACCAAAAGAGAAGTCACATAAACTAGAAATGTTCCGAGGGAGACAAATGATAATTTCATAAACATTGGAAGAAAAATAGTGCTTGTAACAAGAAAAGGAGCCTAATTGGCATGAGGTGAATGAAAAGCATCATTATTTGGGAAATAAACCTCTCCACATTAGTACGAAATATAAATTATGATGAATGACTCCTTTGACTGATAGAACTAAACACATTTAGATTTGCAAAAGTGCGTCGCCATGTCTGATTTAATTAATATACTATGTAATTTAGTCATAAATGTTAATCTCATGATCATTGTGTCAAAAAGTTTGTTTGGAACCAAAAGGTAAATCTTCCAAAACCAGAAATGTTCTGAGGGATTCTTTAATTTGGAATTCAACCAATTAACATCAATAAGAAACCCTCAGCAAAATCATGGAACACAGTGTTTGTTATTTTTGAACGAATTTTATTGATATGAACCTTTTTTTCTTGATAAATATAGTTGTTAATATGGACACAAAAGATAATTTCATAGTCATTGTAAGAAAAATAGTGCTTATAAAAAGAAAAGGAGCCTGATTGGAATGAAGGGTATAGAGAGCATTATTATTTAGGAAATAAACCACTTCACATTACTACGAAAAGCAAACTGAGATGAATGAGTTCGTTTGGTGATGAAACTAAACACATTTAGATTTTCAATAATGCATCGACATGTTTTTTTTAATTAAGATACTATGTAATTTAGTCATAGATATTAATCTCATGATCATTGTGTCGAAAAGTGTGCTTGGGACCAAAAGACAAGTCATCCAAACCAGAAATGTTTGTAGGGATTCTTTAGTTTGGACTTCAACCAATTAACATCAATAAGAAACCCTAATCATGATCACGGAACGCCGTGTTTGTTAGTATTGAACGAATTGTATAGATATAGACATTTTTTTTCTTGATAAATATAGTTGTTAATATGGACACAAAAAGATAATTTCATCGTCATTGTAAGAAAAATAGTGCTTATAACAACAAATGGATCCTAATTGGCATGAAGGGAATAGAGAGTATTATTGTTCAGGACATAAACCACTTCACATTAGTACGAAAAGCAAACTAAGATGATTGAGTGCTTTTGGTGATGAAACTAAACAAATTTAGATTTTCAATAGTGCATCGACATGTTTCTTTTAATTAATATACTATGTAATTTAGTGAAAGATGTTAATCTCATGATCATTGCATCAAAAAGTGTGCATGGGACCAAAAGACAAGTCATCTAAACCAGAAATGTTCGGAGGGACACAAATGATAATTTCATAATCATCGGAAGAAAAAATAGTTCTTGTAACAACAAAAGGAGCCTAATTGGCATGAAATGAATTGAAAGTGTCATTATTTAGGAAATAAACCACTTCACATTAGTACAAAATGGAAATTAAGATGAATGACTCCTTTGGCTGATGGAACTAAACACATTTAGATTTTCAAAAGTACGTCGACATGTCTGTTTTAATTAATATTCTATGTAATTTAGTCATAAATGTTAATCTCATGATCATTGTGTCAAAAAGTGTGTTTGGAAGCAAAAGGTGAATATTCCAAAACCAGAAATGTTCTGAGGGATTCTTTGTTTTGGAATTCAACCACTTAACATCAATAAGAAACCCTAATCAAGATCATCGAACACATAGTTTCTTATTATTGAACGAATTGTATAGATATGGACATTTTTTTTTTTTTTGATAAATATAGTTGTTAACATGGACACAAAACATAATTTCATTGTCATTGCAAGAAAAATAGTGCTTATAACAACAAAAAAGGAGCGTGATTGGCATGTTGGGAATAGAGAGCATTATTATTTAGGAAATAAACCACTTCACATTACTACGAAAAGCAAATTGAGATGAATGAGTTTCGTTTGGTGATGAAACTAAACACATTTTAGATTTTCAATAGTGTATCCACATCTTTTTTTAATTAATATAATATGTAATTTAATTTAGTCATAGATGTTAATCTCATGATCATTGCTTCAAAAAGTGTCCTTGGGACCAAAAGACAAGTCACCTAAACTAGAAATGTTCGGTGGGAGACAAATGATAATTTCATAAACATTGGAAGAAAAATAGTGCTTGTAACAAGAAAAGGAGCCTAATTGGCATGAGGTGAATAAAAAGCATCATTATTTAGGAAATAAACCTCTTCGTATTAGTGCGAAATATAAATTATGATGAATGACTCCTTTCGCTGATGGAACTAAACACATTTAGATTTGCAAAAGTGCGTCACCATGTCTGTTTTTATTAATATACTGTGTAATTTAGTCATAAATGTTAATCTCATGATCATTGTGTCAAAAAGATTGTTTGGAACGAAAAGGTTAATCTTCCAAAACCAGAAATGTTCTGAGGGATTCTTTAATTTGGAATTCAACCACTTAACATCAATAAGAAACCCTCAGCAAAATCATGGAACACAGTGTTTGTTATTTTTGAACGAATTTTATTGATATGAACCTTTTTTTCTTGATAAATATAGTTGTTAATATGGACACAAAAGATAATTTCATAGTCATTGTAAGAAAAATAGTGCTTATAAAAAGAAAAGGAGCCTGATTGGAATGAAGGGTATAGAGAGCATTATTATTTAGGAAATAAACCACTTCACATTACTACGAAAAGCAAACTGAGATGAATGAGTTCGTTTGGTGATGAAACTAAACACATTTAGATTTTCAATAATGCATCGACATGTTTTTTTTAATTAAGATACTATGTAATTTAGTCATAGATATTAATCTCATGATCATTGTGTCGAAAAGTGTGCTTGGGACCAAAAGACAAGTCATCCAAACCAGAAATGTTTGTAGGGATTCTTTATTTTGGACTTCAACCAATTAACATCAATAAGAAACCCTAATCATGATCACGGAACGCCGTGTTTGTTAGTATTGAACGAATTGTATAGATATAGACATTTTTTTCTTGATAAATATAGTTGTTAATATGGACACAAAAGATAATTTCATCGTCATTGTAAGAAAAATAGTGCTTATAACAACAAATGGATCCTAATTGGCATGAAGGGAATAGAGAGTATTATTGTTTAAGAAATAAACCACTTCACATTAGTACGAAAATCAAACTAAGATGATTGAGTGCTTTTGGTGATGAAACTAAACAAATTTAGATTTTCAATAGTGCATCGACATGTTTCTTTTAATTAATATACTATGTAATTTAGTCAAAGATGTTAATCTCATGATCATTGCATCAAAATGTGTGCATGGGACCAAAAGACAAGTCATCTAAACCAGAAATGTTCGGAGGGACACAAATGATAATTTCATAATCATCGGAAGAAAAATAGTACTTGTAACAACAAAAGGAGCCTAATTGGCATGAAATGAATTGAAAGTATCATTATTTAGGAAATAAACCACTTCACATTAGTACAAAATGGAAATTAAGATGAATGACTCCTTTGGCTGATGGAACTAAACACATTTAGATTTTCAAAAGTACGTCGACATGTCTGTTTTAATTAATATTCTATGTAATTTAGTCATAAATGTTAATCTCATGATCATTGTGTCAAAAAGTGTGTTTGGAACCAAAAGGTGAATCTTCCAAAACCAGAAATGTTCTGAGGGATTCTTTGTTTTGGAATTCAACCACTTAACATCAATAAGAAACCCTAATCAAGATCATCGAACACAGTGTTTCTTATTATTGAACGAATTGTATAGATATGGATATATTTTTTTTTTTTATAAATATAGTTGTTAACATGGACACAAAACATAATTTCATTGTCATTGCAAGAAAAATAGTGCTTATAACAACAAAAGGAGCGTGATTGGCATGTTGGGAATAGAGAGTATTATTATTTAGGAAATAAACCACTTCACATTAGTACGAAAAGCAAACTAAGATAATTGAGGGCTTTTGGTGATGATACTAAAAAAATTTACTTTTTCAATAGTGCATTGACATGTTTCTTTTAATTAATATACTATGTAATTTAGTCATAGATGTTAATCTCATGATCATTGCGTCAAAAATTGTGCATGGGACCAAAAGACAAGTCATCTAATCCAGAAATATTCGGAGGGAGACAAATGATAATTTCATAATCATCGGAAGAAAAATAATGCTTGTAACAACAAAAGGAGCCTAATTGGCATGAAATGAATGGAAAGTATCATTATTTAGGAAATAAACCACTTCACATTAGCACAAAATGGAAATTAAGGTGAATGACTCCCTTGGCTGATGGATCTAAACACATTTAGATTTTCAAAAGTGCGTCGACATGTCTGTTTTAATTAATATACTATGTAATTTAGTCATAAATGTTAATCGCATGATCATTGTGTCAAAAAGTGTGTTTGGAACCAAAAGGTGAATCTTCCAAAACCAGAAATGTTCTGAGGGATTCTTTGTTTTGGAATTCAACCACTTAACATCAATAAGAAACCCTAATCAAGATCATCGAACACAGTGTTTGTTACTATTGAACAAATTGTATAGATATGGACATTTTTTTCTTGATAAATATAGTTGTTAACATGGACGCAAAAGATAATTTCATTGTCATTGCAAGAAAAATAGTGCTTATAACAACAAAAGGAGCCTGATTGGCATGAAGGGAATAGAGAGCATTATTATTTAGGAAATAAACCACTTCACATTACTACGAAAAGCAAACTGAGATGAATGAGCTCGTTTGGTGATGAAACTAAACACATTTAGATTTTCAATAGTGCATCCACATGTTTTTTTTAATTAATATACTATGTAATTTAGTCATAGATGTTAATCTCATGATCATTGCTTCAAAAAGTGTGCTTGGGACCAAAAGACAAGTCACCTAAACTAGAAATGTTCAGAGGGAGACAAATGATAATTTCATAAACATTGGAAGAAAAATAGTGCTTGTAACAAGAAAAGGAGCCTAATTGGCATGAGGTGAATGAAAAGCATCATTTTTTAGGAAATAAACCTCTCCACATTAGTACGAAATATAAATTATGATGAATGACTCCTTTGGCTGATGGAACTAAACACATTTAGATTTGCAAAAGTGCGTCGCCATGTCTGACTCAATTAATATACTATGTAATTTAGTCATAAATGTTAATCTCATGATCATTGTGTCAAAAAGTTTGTTTGGAACCAAAAGGTGAATGTTCCAAAACCAGAAATGTTCTGAGGGATTCTTTATTTTGGAATTCAACCACTTAACATCAATAAGAAACCCTAATCAAGATCATCGAACACAGTGTTTGTTATTATTGAACGAATTGTATAGATATGGACATTTTTTTCTTGATAAATATAGTTGTTAACATGGACACAAAAGATAATTTCATTGTCATTGCAAGAAAAATAGTGCTTATAACAACAAAAGGAGCCTGATTGGCATGAAGGGAATAGAGAGCATTATTATTTAGGAAATAAACCACTTCACATTACTACGAAAAGCAAACTGAGATGAATGAGTTCGTTTGGTGATGAAACTAAACACATTTAGATTTTCAATAGTGCATCCACATGTTTTTTTTAATTAATATACTATGTAATTTAGTCATAGATGTTAATCTTATGATCATTGCTTCAAAAAGTGTGCTTGGGACCAAAAGACAAGTCACCTAAACTAGAAATGTTCAGAGGGAGACAAATGATAATTTCATAAACATTGGAAGAAAAATAGTGCTTGTAACAAGAAAAGGAGCCTAATTGGCATGAGGTGAATAAAAAGCATCATTATTTAGGAAATAAACCTCTTCGTATTAGTGCGAAATATAAATTATGATGAATGACTCCTTTCGCTGATGGAACTAAACACATTTAGATTTGCAAAAGTGCGTCACCATGTCTGTTTTTATTAATATACTGTGTAATTTAGTCATAAATGTTAATCTCATGATCATTGTGTCAAAAAGATTGTTTGGAACGAAAAGGTTAATCTTCCAAAACCAGAAATGTTCTAAGGGATTTTTATTTTGGAATTCAACCACTTAACATCAATAAGAAACCCTAATCAAGATCATCGAACACAGTGTTTGTTATTATTGAACGAATTGTATAGAGATATATGGATTTTTTTTTTTCTTGATAAATATAGTTGTTAACATGGACACAAAAACATAATTTCATTGTCATTGCAAGAAAAATAATGCTTATAACAACAAAAGGAGCTTGATTGGCATGTTGGGAATAGAGAGCATTATTATTTAGGAAATAAACCACTTCACATTACTACGAAAAGCAAACTGAGATGAATGAGTTCGTTTGGTGATGAAACTAAACACATTTAGATTTTCAATAATGCATCGACATGTTTTTTTTAATTAATATACTATGTATTTTAGTCATAGATATTAATCTTATGATCATTGTGTCGAAAAGTGTGCTTGGGACCAAAAGACAAGTCATCCAAACCAGAAATGTTCGTAGGGATTCTATATTTTGGACTTCAACCAATTAACATCAATAAGAAACCCTAATCATGATCACGGAATGCAGTGTGTTTGTTAGTATTGAACGAATTGTATAGATATAGACATTTTTTTTCTTGAAAAAATATAGTTGTTAATATGGACACAAAAGATAATTTCATCGTCATTGTAAGAAAAATAGTGCTTATAACAACAAATGGATCCTAATTGGCATGAAGGGAATAGAGAGTATTATTGTTCAGGACATAAACCACTTCACATTAGTACGAAAAAGCAAACTAAGATGATTCAGTGCTTTTGGTGATGAAACTAAACAAATTTAGATTTTCAATAGTGCATCGACATGTTTCTTTTAATTAATATACTATGTAATTTAGTCAAAGATGTTAATCTCATGATCATTGCATCAAAAAGTGTGCATGGGACCAAAAGACAAGTCATCTAAACCAGAAATGTTCGGAGGGACACAAATGATAATTTCATAATCATCAGAAGAAAAATAGTGCTTGTAACACAACAAGAGGAGCCTAATTGGCATGAAATGAATGGAAAGTATCATTATTTAGGAAATAAACCACTCCACATTAGTACAAAATGGAAATTAAGATGAATGACTCCTTTGGCTGATGGAAGTAAAACACATTTAGGTTTTCAAAAGTACATCGACATGTCTGTTTTAATTTAATATACTATATAATTTAGTCATAAATGTTAATCTCATGATCATTGTGTCAAAAAGTGTGTTTGGAACCAAAAGGTGAATGTTCCAAAACCAGAAATGTTCTGAGGGATTCTTTATTTTGGAATTCAACCACTTAACATCAATAAGAAACAATAATCAAGATCATCGAACATAGTGTTTGTTATTATTGAACGAATTGTATAGATATGGACATCTGTTTCTTGATAAATATAGTTGTTAACATGGACACAAAAGATAATTTCATTGTCATTGCAAGAAAAATAGTGCTTATAACAACAAAAGGAGCCTGATTGGCATGAAGGGAATAGAGAGCATTATTATTTAGGAAATAAACCACTTCACATTACTACGAAAAGCAAACTGAGATGAATGAGTTCGTTTGGTGATGAAACTAAACACATTTAGATTTTTAATAGTGCATCCACAATTTTTGTTTTAATTAATTTAGTCATAGATGTTAATCTCATGATCATTGCTTCAAAAAGTGTGCTTGGGACCAAAAGAGAAGTCACCTAAACTAGAAATGTTCCGAGGGAGACAAATGATAATTTCATAAACATTGGAAGAAAAATAGTACTTGTAATAAGAAAAGGAGCCTAATTGGCATGAGGTGAATGAAAAGCATCATTATTTAGGAAATAAACCTCTCCACATTAGTACGAAATATAAATTATCATGAATGACTCCTTTGACTGATAGAACTAAACACATTTAGATTTGCAAAAGTGCGTCGCCATGTCTGATTTAATTAATATACTATGTAATTTAGTCATAAATGTTAATCTCATGATCATTGTGTCAAAAAGTTTGTTTGGAACCAAAAGGTGAATCTTCCAAAACCAGAAATGTTCTGACGGATTCTTTAATTTGGAATTCAACCAATTAACATCAATAAGAAACCCTCAGCAAAATCATGGAACACAGTGTTTGTTATTTTTGAACGAATTTTATTGATATGAACCTTTTTTTCTTGATAAATATAGTTGTTAATATGGACACAAAAGATAATTTCATAGTCATTGTAAGAAAAATAGTGCTTATAACAAGAAAAGGAGCCTGATTGGAATGAAGGGTATAGAGAGCATTATTATTTAGAAAATAAACCACTTCACATTACTACGAAAAGCAAACTGAGATGAATGAGTTTGTTTGGTGATGAAACTAAACACATTTAGATTTTCAATAATGCATCGACATGTTTTTTTTAATTAAGATACTAAGTAATTTGGTTATAGATATTAATCTCATGATCATTGTGTCGAAAAGTGTGCTTGGGACCAAAAGACAAGTCATCCAAACCAGAAATGTTTGTAGGGATTCTTTATTTTGGACTTCAACCAATTAACATCAATAAGAAACCCTAATCATGATCACGGAACGCCGTGTTTGTTAGTATTGAACGAATTGTATAGATATAGACATTTTTTTCTTGATAAATATAGTTGTTAATATGGACACAAAAGATAATTTCATCGTCCTTGTAAGAAAAATAGTGCTTATAACAACAAATGGATCCTAATTGGCATGAAGGGAATAGAGAGTATTATTGTTTAAGAAATAAACCACTTCACATTAGTACGAAAATCAAACTAAGATGATTGAGTGCTTTTGGTGATGAAACTAAACAAATTTAGATTTTCAATAGTGCATCGACATGTTTCTTTTAATTAATATACTATGTAATTTAGTCAAAGATGTTAATCTCATGATCATAGCATCAAAAAGTGTGCATGGGACCAAAAGACAAGTCATCTAAACCAGAAATGTTCGGAGGGACACAAATGATAATTTCATAATCATCGGAAGAAAAGTAGTGCTTGTAACAACAAAAGGAGCCTAATTGGCATGAAATGAATGGAAAGTATCATTATTTAGGAAATAAACCACTTCACATTAGTACAAAATGGAAATTAAGATGAATGACTCCTTTGGCTGATGGAACTAAACACATTTAGATTTTCAAAAGGACATCGACATGTCTGTTTTAATTAATATTCTATGTAATTTAGTCATCAATGTTAATCTCATGATCATTGTGTCAAAAAGTGTGTTTGGAACCAAAAGGTGAATCTTCCAAAACCAGAAATGTTCTGAGGGATTCTTTGTTTTGGAATTCAACCACTTAACATCAATAAGAAACAATAATCAAGATCATCGAACATAGTGTTTGTTATTATTGAACGAATTGTATAGATATGGACATTTTTTTCTTGATAAATATAGTTGTTAACATGGACACAAAAGATAATTTCATTGTCATTGCAAGAAAAATAATGCTTATAACAACAAAAGGAGCGTGATTGGCATGTTGGGAATAGAGAGCATTATTATTTAGGAAATAAACCACTTCACATTACTACGAAAAGCAAACTGAGATGAATGAGTTCGTTTGGTGATGAAACTAAACACATTTAGATTTTCAATAATGCGTCGACATGTTTTTTTTAATTAATATACTATGTAATTTAGTCATAGATATTAATCTCATGATCATTGTGTCAAAAAGTGTGCTTGGGACCAAAAGACAAGTCATCCAAACCAGAAATGTTTGTAGGGATTCTTTGTTTTGGATTTCAACCAATTAACATCAATAAGAAACCCTAATCATGATCACGGAATGCAGTGTTTGTTAGTATTGAACGAATTGTATAGATATAGACATTTTTTTTTCTTGAAAAATATAGTTGTTAATATGGACACAAAAGATAATTTCATCGTCATTGTAAGAAAAAATAGTGCTTATAACAACAAATGGATCCTAATTGGCATGAAGGGAATAGAGAGAGTATTATTGTTTAGGACATAAACCACTTCACATTAGTATGAAAAGAAAACTAAGATGATTCAGTGCTTTTGGTGATGAAAAACTAAACAAATTTAGATTTTCAATAGTGCATCGACATGTTTCTTTTAATTAATATACTATGTAATTTAGTGAAAGATGTTAATCTCATGATCATTGCATCAAAAAGTGTGCATGGGACCAAAAGAAAAGTCATCTAAACCAGAAATGTTCGGAGGGACACAAATGATAACTTCATAATCATCGAAGAAAAAATAGTTCTTGTAACAACAAAAGGAGCCTAATTGGCATGAAATGAATTGAAAGTATCATTATTTAGGAAAAAAAAAAACCACTTCACATTAGTACAAAAATGGAAATTAAGATGAATGACTCCTTTGGCTGATGGAACTAAACACATTTAGATTTTCAAAAGTACGTCGACATGTCTGTTTTAATTAATATTCTATGTAATTTAGTCATAAATGTTAATCTCATGATCATTGTGTCAAAAAGTGTGTTTGGAAGCAAAAGGTAAATCTTCCAAAACCAGAAATGTTCTGAGGGATTCTTTGTTTTGGAATTCAACCACCTAACATCAATAAGAAACCCTAATCAAGATGATCGAACACAGTGTTTCTTATTATTTAACGAATTGTATAGATATGGACATTTTGTTTTTTTGATAAATATAGTTGTTAACATGGACACAAAACATAATTTCAAAAAATAATGCTTATAACAACAAAAGGAGCGTGATTGGCATGTTGGGAATAGAGAGCATTATTATTTAGGAAATAAATCACTTCACATTACTACGAAAAGCAAACTGAGATGAATGAGTTCATTTGGTGATGAAACTAAACACATTTAGATTTTCAAAAATGCATCGAGATGTTTTTTTTTTTAATTAATATACTATGTAATTTACTCATAGATATTAATCTCATGATCATTGTGTCGAAAAGTGTGCTTGGCACCAAAAGACAAGTCATCCAAAGCAGAAATGTTTGTAGGGATTCTATATTTTGGACTTCAACCAATTAACATCAATAAGAAACCCTAATCATGATCACGGAATGCAGTGTTTGTTAGTATTGAACGAATTGTATAGATATAGACATTTTTTTCTTGAAAAATATAGTTGTTAATATGGACACAAAAGATAATTTCATCGTCATTGTAAAAAAAAATAGTGCTTATAACAACAAATGGATCCTAATTGGCATGAAGGGAATAGAGAGTATTATTGTTCAGGACATAAACCACTTCACATTAGTACGAAAAGCAAACTAAGATGATTCAGTGCTTTTGGTGATGAAACTAAACAAATTTAGATTTTCAATAGTGCATCGACATGTTTCTTTTAATTAATATACTATGTAATTTAGTCAAAGATGTTAATCTCATGATCATTGCATCAAAAAGTGTGCATGGGGACCAAAAGACAAGTCATCTAAACCAGAAATGTTCGGAGGGACACAAATGATAATTTCATAATCATCGGAAGAAAAATAGTGCTTGTAACAACAAGAGGAGCCTAATTGGCATGAAATGAATGGAAAGTATCATTATTTAGGAAATAAACCACTCCACATTAGTACAAAATGGAAATTAAGATGAATGACTCCTTTGGCTGATGGAAGTAAACACATTTAGGTTTTCAAAAGTACATCGACATGTCTGTTTTAATTAATATACTATATAATTTAGTCATAAATGTTAATCTCATGATCATTGTGTCAAAAAGTGTGTTTGGAACCAAAAGGTGAATGTTCCAAAACCAGAAATGTTCTGAGGGATTCTTTATTTTGGAATTCAACCACTTAACATCAATAAGAAACAATAATCAAGATCATCGAACATAGTGTTTGTTATTATTGAACGAATTGTATAGATATGGACATCTGTTTCTTGATAAATATAGTTGTTAACATGGACACAAAAGATAATTTCATTGTCATTGCAAGAAAAATAGTGCTTATAACAACAAAAGGAGCCTGATTGGCATGAAGGGAATAGAGAGCATTATTATTTAGGAAATAAAAACCACTTCACATTACTACGAAAAGCAAACTGAGATGAATGAGTTCGTTTGGTGATGAAACTAAACACATTTAGATTTTTAATAGTGCATCCACAATTTTTGTTTTAATTAATATACTATGTAATTTAGTCATAGATGTTAATCTCATGATCATTGCTTCAAAAAGTGTGCTTGGGACCAAAAAGAGAAGTCACCTAAACTAGAAATGTTCCGAGGGAGACAAATGATAATTTCATAAACATTGGAAGAAAAATAGTGCTTGTAATAAGAAAAGGAGCCTAATTGGCATGAGGTGAATGAAAAGCATCATTATTTAGGAAATAAACCTCTCCACATTAGTACGAAATATAAATTATGATGTATGACTCCTTTGACGGATAGAACTAAACACATTTAGATTTGCAAAAGTGCGTCGCCATGTCTGATTTAATTAATATACTATGTAATTTAGTCATAAATGTTAATCTAATGATCATTGTGTGTCAAAAAGTTTGTTTGGAACCAAAAGGTGAATCTTCCAAAACCAGAAATGTTCTGACGGATTCTTTAATTTGGAATTCAACCAATTAACATCAATAAGAAACCCTCAGCAAAATCATGGAACACAGTGTTTGTTATTTTTGAACGAATTTTATTGATATGAACCTTTTTTTCTTGATAAATATAGTTGTTAATATGGACACAAAAGATAATTTCATAGTCATTGTAAGAAAAATAGTGCTTATAAAAAGAAAAGGAGCCTGATTGGAATGAAGGGTATAGAGAGCATTATTATTTAGGAAATAAATCACTTCACATTACTACGAAAAGCAAACTGAGATGAATGAGTTCGTTTGGTGATGAAACTAAACACATTTAGATTTTCAATAATGCATCGACATGTTTTTTTTAATTAATATACTATGTAATTTAGTCATAGATATTAATCTCATGATCATTGTGTCAAAAAGTGTGCTTGGGACCAAAAGACAAGTCATCCAAACCAGAAATGTTTGTAGGGATTCTTTGTTTTGGATTTCAACCAATTAACATCAATAAGAAACCCTAATCATGATCACGGAATGCAGTGTTTGTTAGTATTGAACGAATTGTATAGATATAGACATTTTTTTCTTGAAAAATATAGTTGTTAATATGGACACAAAAGATAATTTCATCGTCATTGTAAGAAAAATAGTGCTTATAACAACAAATGGATCCTAATTGGCATGAAGGGAATAGAGAGTATTATTGTTTAGGACATAAACCACTTCACATTAGTATGAAAAGAAAACTAAGATGATTCAGTGCTTTTTTGGTGATGAAAACTAAACAAATTTAGATTTTCAATAGTGCATCGACATGTTTTCTTTTAATTAATATACTATGTAATTTAGTCAAAGATGTTAAATCTCATGATCATTGCATCAAAAAGTGTGCATGGGACCAAAAGACAAGTCATCTAAACCAGAAATGTTCGGAGGGACAAAAATGATAATTTCATAATCATCGGAAAGAAAAATAGTTCTTGTAACAACAAAAGGAGCCTAATTGGCATGAAATGAATTGAAAGTATCATTATTTAGGAAAAAAAAAACCACTTCACATTAGTACAAAAATGGAAATTAAGATGAATGACTCCTTTGGCTGATGGAACTAAACACATTTAGATTTTCAAAAAGTACGTCGACATGTCTGTTTTAATTAATATTCTATGTAATTTAGTCATAAATGTTAATCTCATGATCATTGTGTCAAAAAGTGTGTGTTTGGAGCAAAAGGTAAATCTTCCAAAACCAGAAATGTTCTGAGGGATTCTTTGTTTTGGAATTCAACCACCTAACATCAATAAGAAACCCTAATCAAGATCATCGAACACAGTGTTTCTTATTATTTAACGAATTGTATAGATATGGACATTTTGTTTTTTTGATAAATATAGTTGTTAACATGGACACAAAAACATAATTTCAAAAAAATAATGCTTATAACAACAAAAAGGAGCGTGATTGGCATGTTGGGAATAGAGAGCATTATTATTTAGGAAATAAATCACTTCACATTACTACGAAAAGCAAACTGAGATGAATGAGTTTTTTTGGTGATGAAACTAAACACATTTAGATTTTCAAAAATGCATCGAGATGTTTTTTTTTTTAATTAATATACTATGTAATTTAGTCATAGATATTAATCTCATGATCATTGTGTCGAAAAGTGTGCTTGGCACCAAAAGACAAGTCATCCAAACCAGAAATGTTTGTAGGGATTCTTTATTTTGGATTTCAACCAATTAACATCAATAAGAAACCCTAATCATGATCACGGAATGCAGTGTTTGTTAGTATTGAACGAATTGTATAGATATAGACATTTTTTTCTTGAAAAATATAGTTGTTAATATGGACACAAAAGATAATTTCATCGTCATTGTAAGAAAAATAGTGCTTATAACAACAAATGGATCCTAATTGGCATGAAGGGAATAGAGAGTATTATTGTTCAGGAGATAAACCACTTCACATTAGTATGAAAATCAAACTAAGATGATTGAGTGCTTTTGGTGATGAAACTAAACAAATTTAGATTTTCAATAGTGCATCGACATGTTTCTTTTAATTAATATACTATGTAATTTAGTCAAAGATGTTAATCTCATGATCATTGCATCAAAAAGTGTGCATGGGACCAAAAGACAAGTCATCTAAACCAGAAATGTTTGGAGGGACACAAATGATAATTTCATAATCATCGGAAGAAAAATAGTTCTTGTAACAACAAAAGGAGCCTAATTGGCATGAAATGAATTGAAAGTGTCATTATTTAGGAAATAAACCACTTCACATTAGTACAAAATGGAAATTAAGATGAATGACTCCTTTGGCTGATGGAACTAAACACATTTAGATTTTCAAAAGTACGTCGACATGTCTGTTTTAATTAATATTCTATGTAATTTAGTCATAAATGTTAATCTCATGATCATTGTATCAAAAAGTGTGTTTGGAAGCAAAAGGTGAATATTCCAAAACCAGAAATGTTCTGAGGGATTTTTTGTTTTGGAATTCAACCACTTAACATCAATAAGAAACCCTAATCAAGATCATCGAACACAGAGTTTCTTATTATTGAACGAATAGTATAGATATGGACATTTTTTTTTTTTGATAAATATAGTTGTTAACATGGACACAAAACATAATTTGATTGTCATTGCAAGAAAAATAGTGCTTATAACAACAAAAGGAGCGTGATTGGCATGTTGGGAATAGAGAGCATTATTATTTAGGAAATAAACCACTTCACATTACTACGAAAAGCAAATTGAGATGAATGAGTTCGTTTGGTGATGAAACTAAACACATTTAGATTTTCAATAGTGTATCCACATCTTTTTTTAATTAATATAATATGTAATTTAGTCATAGATGTTAATCTCATGATCATTGCTTCAAAAAGTGTCCTTGGGACCAAAAGACAAGTCACCTAAACTAGAAAATGTTCGGTGGGAGACAAATGATAATTTCATAAAACATTGGAAGAAAAATAGTGCTTGTAACAAGAAAAGGAGCCTAATTGGCATGAGGTGAAATAAAAAGCATCATTATTTAGGAAATAAACCTCTTCTTATTAGTGCGAAATATAAATTATGATGAATGACTCCTTTGGCTGATGGAACTAAACACATTTAGATTTGCAAAAGTGCGTCACCATGTCTGTTTTTATTAATATGCTGTGTAATTTAGTCATAAATGTTAATCTCATGATCATTGTGTCAAAAAAGATTGTTTGGAACGAAAAAGGTTAATCTTCCAAAACCAGAAATGTTCTAAAGGGATTTTTATTTTGGAATTCAACCACTTAACATCAATAAGAAACCCTAATCAAGATCATCGAACACAGTGTTTGTTATTATTGAACGAATTGTATAGATATGGACATTTTTTTTCTTGATAAATATAGTTGTTAACATGGACACAAAACATAATTTCATTGTCATTGCAAGAAAAATAATGCTTTATAACAACAAAAGGAGCGTGATTGGCATGTTGGGGAATAGAGAGCATTATTATTTAGGAAATAAACCACTTCACATTACTACGAAAAGCAAACTGAGATGATGAATAAGTTCGTTTAGTGATGAAACTAAACACATTTAGATTTTTCAATAGTGCATCCACAAGTTTTTTTTAATTAATATACTATGTAATTTAGTCATAGATGTTAATCTCATGATCATTGCTTTCAAAAAGTGTGCATGGGACCAAAAGACAAGTCATCTAAACCAGAAATGTTCGGAGGGACACAAAATGATAATTTCATAATCATCGGAAGAAAAATAGAGCTTGTAACAACAAAAGGAGCCTAATTGGCATGAAATGAATGGAAAGTATCATTATTTAGGAAAATAAACCACTTCACATTAGTACAAAATGGAAATTAAGATGAATGACTCCTTTGGCTGATGGAAGTAAAACACATTTAGGTTTTCAAAAGTGCATCGACATGTCTGTTTTAATTAATATACTATATAATTTAGTCATAAATGTTAATCTCATGATCATTGTGTCAAAAAGTGTGTGTTTGGAACCAAAAAGGTGAATGTTCCAAAACCAGAAATGTACTGAGGGATTCTTATATTTTGGAATTCAACCACTTTAAACATCAATAAGAAACAATAATCAAGATCATCGAACATAGTGTTTGTTATTATTGAACGAATTGTATAGATATGGACATTTTTGTTTCTTGATAAATATAGTTTGTTAACATGGACACAAAAGATAATTTCATTGTCATTGCTAGAAAAAATAGTGCTTATAACAACAAAAGGAGCCTGATTGGCATGAATGGGAATAGAGAGCATTATTATTTAGGAAATAAAACCACTTCACATTACTACAAAAAGCAAACTGAGATGAATGAATTCGTTTTGGTGATGAAACTAAACACATTTAGATTTTTAATAGTGCATCCACAATTTTTGTTTTAATTAATATACTATGTAATTTGGTCATAGATGTTAATCTCATGATCATTGCTTCAAAAAGTGTGCTTGGGACCAAAAGAGAAGTCACATAAACTAGAAATGTTCCGAGGGAGACAAATGATAATTTCATAAACATTGGAAGAAAAATAGTGCTTGTAACAAGAAAAGGAGCCTAATTGGCATGAGGTGAATGAAAAGCATCATTATTTGGGAAATAAACCTCTCCACATTAGTACGAAATATAAATTATGATGAATGACTCCTTTGACTGATAGAACTAAATACATTTAGATTTGCAAAAGTGCGTCGCCATGTCTGATTTAATTAATATACTATGTAAATTAGTCATAAATGTTAATCTCATGATCATTGTGTCAAAAAGTTTGTTTGGAACCAAAAGGTAAATCTTCCAAAACCAGAAATGTTCTGAGGGATTCTTTAATTTGGAATTCAACCAATTAACATCAATAAGAAACCCTCAGCAAAATCATGGAACACACAGTGTTTGTTATTTTTGAACGAATTTTATTGATATGAACCTTTTTTTTCTTGATAAAATATAGTTGTTAATATGGACACACAAAAGATAATTTCATAGTCATTGTAAGAAAAATAGTGCTTATAAAAAGAAAAGGAGCCTGATTGGAATGAAGGGTATAGAGAGCATTATTATTTAGGAAATAAACCACTTCACATTACTACGAAAAGCAAACTGAGATGAATGAGTTCGTTTGGTGATGAAAACTAAACACATTTAGAGATTTTCAAATAATGCATCGACATGTTTTTTTTTTAATTAAGATACTATGTAATTTAGTCATATAGATATTAATCTCATGATCATTGTGTCGAAAAGTGTGCTTGGGACCAAAAGACAAGTCATCCAAACCAGAAATGTTTTTGTAGGGATTCTTTATTTTGGACTTCAACCAATTAACATCAATAAGAAACCCTAATCATGATCACGGAACGCCGTGTTTGCTAGTATTGAACGAATTGTATAGATATAGACATTTTTTTCTTGAAAAATATAGTTGTTAATATGGACACAAAAGATAATTTCATCGTCATTGTAAGAAAAATAGTGCTTATAACAACAAATGGATCCTAATTGGCATGAAGGGAATAGAGAGTATTATTGTTCAGGACATAAACCACTTCACATTAGTACGAAAAAGCAAACTAAGATGATTCAGTGCTTTTGGTGATGAAACTAAACAAAATTTAGATTTTCAATAGTGCATCGACATGTTTCTTTTTAATTAATATACTATGTAATTTAGTCAAAGATGTTAATCTCATGATCATTGCATCAAAAAGTGTGCATGGGACCAAAAGACAAGTCATCTAAACCAGAAATGTTTCGGAGGGACACAAATGATAATTTCATAATCATCGGAAGAAAAATAGTTCTTGTAACAACAAAAGGAGCCTAATTGGCATGAAATGAATTGAAAGTGTCATTATTTAGGAAATAAACCACTTCACATTAGTACAAAATGGAAATTAAGATGAATGACTCCTTTGGCTAATGGAACTAAACACATTTAGATTTTTCAAAAGTACGTCGACATGTCTGTTTTAATTAATATTCTATGTAATTTAGTCATAAATGTTAATCTCATGATCATTGTGTCAAAAAGTATGTTTGGAAGCAAAAGGTGAATATTCCAAAACCAGAAATGTTCTGAGGGATTCTTTGTTTTGGAATTCAACCACTTAACATCAATAAGAAACCCTAATCAAGATCATCGAACACAGTGTTTGTTTCTTATTATTTAACGAATTGTATAGATATGGATTTTTTTTTTTTTGATAAATATAGTTGTTAACATGGACACAAAACATAATTTCATTGTCATTGCAAGAAAAATAGTGCTTATAACAACAAAAGGAGCGTGATTGGCATGTTGGGAATAGAGAGCATTATTATTTAGGAAATAAACCACTTCACATTACTACGAAAAGCAAATTGAGATGAATGAGTTCGTTTGGTGATGAAACTAAACACATTTAGATTTTTCAATAGTGTATCCACATGTTTTTTTTTAATTAATATAATATGTAATTTAGTCATAGATGTTAATCTCATGATCATTGCTTCAAAAAGTGTCCTTGGGACCAAAAGACAAGTCACCTAAACTAGAAATGTTCGGTGGGAGACAAATGATAATTTCATAAACATTGGAAGAAAAATAGTGCTTGTAACAAGAAAAGGAGCCTAATTGGCATGAGGTGAATAAAAAGCATCATTATTTAGGAAATAAACCTCTTCGTGTTAGTGCGAAATATAAATTATGATGAATGACTCCTTTCGCTGATGGAACTAAACACATTTAGATTTGCAAAAGTGCGTCACCATGTCTGTTTTTATTAATATACTGTGTAATTTAGTCATAAATGTTAATCTCATGATCATTGTGTCAAAAAGATTGTTTGGAACGAAAAGGTTAATCTTCCAAAACCAAAAATGTTCTGAGGGATTCTTTAATTTGGAATTCAACCACTTAACATCAATAAGAAACCCTCAGCAAAATCATGGAACACAGTGTTTGTTATTTTTGAACGAATTTTATTGATATGAACCTTTTTTTGTTGATAAATATAGTTGTTAATATGGACACAAAAGATAATTTCATAGTCATTGTAAGTAAGAAAAATAGTGCTTATTAAAAAAGAAAAGGAGCCTGATTGGAATGAAGGGATATAGAGAGCATTATTATTTAGGAAATAAACCACTTCACATTACTATGAAAAAGCAAACTGAGATGAATGAGTTCGTTTTGGTGATGAAACTAAACACATTTAGATTTTCAATAATGCATCGACATGTTTTTTTTTAATTAAGATACTATGTAATTTTAGTCATAGATATTAATCTCATGATCATTGTGTCGAAAAAGTGTGCTTGGGACCAAAAGACAAGTCATCCAAACCAGAAATGTTTGTAGGGATTCTTTATTTTGGACTTCAACCAATTAACATCAATAAGAAACCCTAATCATGATCACGGAACGCCGTGTGTTTGTTAGTATTGAACGAATTGTATAGATATAGACATTTTTTTTCTTGATAAATATAGTTGTTTAATATGGACACAAAAGATAAATTTCATCGTCCTTGTAAGAAAAAATAGTGCTTATAACAACAAATGGATCCTAATTGGCATGAAGGGAATAGAGAGTATTATTGTTTAAGAAAATAAACCACTTCACATTAGTACGAAAATCAAACTAAAGATGATTGAGTGCTTTTGGTGATGAAACTAAACAAATTTAGATTTTCAATAGTGCATCGACATGTTTCTTTTAATTAATATACTATGTAATTTAGTCAAAGATGTTAATCTCATGATCATTGCATCAAAATGTGTGCATGGGACCAAAAGACAAGTCATCTAAACCAGAAATGTTCGGAGGGACACAAATGATAATTTCATAATCATCGGAAGAAAAATAGTACTTGTAACAACAAAAGGAGCCTAATTGGCATGAAATGAATTGAAAGTATCATTATTTAGGAAATAAACCACTTCACATTAGTACAAAATGGAAATTAAGATGAATGACTCCTTTGGCTGATGGAACTAAACACATTTAGATTTTCAAAAGTACGTCGACATGTCTGTTTTAATTAATATTCTATGTAATTTAGTCATAAATGTTAATCTCATGATCATTGTGTCAAAAAGTGTGTTTGGAACCAAAAGGTGAATCTTCCAAAACCAGAAATGTTCTGAGGGATTCTTTGTTTTGGAATTCAACCACTTAACATCAATAAGAAACCCTAATCAAGATCATCGAACACAGTGTTTCTTATTATTGAACGAATTGTATAGATATGGATATATTTTTTTTTTTGATAAATATAGTTGTTAACATGGACACAAAACATAATTTCATTGTCATTGCAAGAAAAATAGTGCTTATAACAACAAAAGGAGCGTGATTGGCATGTTGGGAATAGAGAGTATTATTATTTAGGAAATAAACCACTTCACATTAGTACGAAAAGCAAACTAAGATAATTGAGGGCTTTTGGTGATGATACTAAAAAAATTTACTTTTTCAATAGTGCATTGACATGTTTCTTTTAATTAATATACTATGTAATTTAGTCATAGATGTTAATCTCATGATCATTGCGTCAAAAATTGTGCATGGGACGAAAAAGACAAGTCATCTAATCCAGAAATATTCGGAGGGAGAGACAAATGATAATTTCATAATCATCGGAAGAAAAAATAATGCTTGTAACAACAAAAAGGAGCCTAATTGGCATGAAATGAATGAAAAGTATCATTATTTAGGAAATAAACCACTTCACATTAGCACAAAATGGAAATTAAGGTGAATGACTCCCTTGGCTGATGGATCTAAACACATTTAGATTTTCAAAAGTGCGTCGACATGTCTGTTTTAATTAATATACTATGTAATTTAGTCATAAATGTTAATCGCATGATCATTGTGTCAAAAAGTGTGTTTGGAACCAAAAGGTGAATCTTCCAAAAACCAGAAATGTTTTGAGGGATTCTTTATTTTGGAATTCAACCACTTAACATCAATAAGAAACCCTAATCAAGATCATCGAACACAGTGTTTGTTATTATTGAACGAATTGTATAGATATGGACATTTTTTTTCTTGATAAATATAGTTGTTAACATGGACACAAAAGATAATTTCATTGTCATTGCAAGAAAAATAGTGCTTATATAACAACAAAAGGAGCCTGATTGGCATGAAGGGAATAGAGAGCATTATTATTTAGGAAATAAACCACTTCACATTACTACGAAAAGCAAACTGAGATGAATGAGTTCGTTTGGTGATGAAACTAAACACATTTAGATTTTTAATAGTGCATCCACATGTTTTTTTAATTAATATACTATGTAATTTAGTCATAGATGTTAATCTCATGATCATTGCTTCAAAAAGTGTGCTTGGGACCAAAAGACAAGTCACCTAAACTAGAAATGTTCAGAGGGAGACAAATGATAATTTCATAAACATTGGAAGAAAAATAGTGCTTGTAACAAGAAAAGGAGCCTAATTGGCATGAGGTGAATGAAAAGCATCATCATTTTTTAGGAAAATAAACCTCTCCACATTAGTACGAAATATAAATTATGATGAATGACTCCTTTGGCTGATGGAACTAAACACATTTAGATTTGCAAAAGTGCGTCGCCATGTCTGTTTTAATTAATATACTATGTAATTTAGTCATAAATGTTAATCTCATGATCATTGTGTCAAAAAGTTTGTTTGGAACCAAAAGGTGAATGTTCCAAAACCAGAAATGTTCTGAGGGATTCTTTATTTTGGAATTCAACCACTTAACATCAATAAGAAACCCTAATCAAGATCATCGAACACAGTGTTTGTTATTATTGAACGAATTGTATAGATATGGACATTTTTTTCTTGATAAATATAGTTGTTAACATGGACACAAAAGATAATTTCATTGTCATTGCAAGAAAAATAGTGCTTATAACAACAAAAGGAGCGTGATTGGCATGAAGGGAATAGAGAGCATTATTTATTTAGGAAATAAACCACTTCACATTACTACGAAAAGCAAACTGAGATGAATGAGTTTCGTTTGGTGATGAAACTAAAAACACATTTAGATTTTCAATAGTGCATCCACATGTTTTTTTTTAATTAATATACTATGTAATTTAGTCATAGATGTTAATCTATGATCATTGCTTCAAAAAGTGTGCTTGGGACCAAAAGACAAGTCACCTAAACTAGAAATGTTCAGAGGGAGACAAATGATAATTTCATAAACATTGGAAGAAAAATAGTGCTTGTAACAAGAAAAGGAGCCTAATTGGCATGAGGTGAATGAAAAGCATCATTATTTAGGAAATAAACCTCTCCACATTAGTAAAAATATAAATTATGATGAATGACTCCTTTGGCTGATGGAACTAAAACACATTTAGATTTGCAAAAGTGCGTCGCCATGTCTGTTTTAATTAATATACTATGTAATTTAGTCATAAATGTTAATCTCATGATCATTGTGTCAAAAAGTTTGTTTGGAACCAAAAGGTGAATGTTCCAAAACCAGAAATGTTCTGAGGGATTCTTTATTTTGGAATTCAACCACTTAACATCAATAAGAAACCCTCATCAAAATCATGGAACACAGTGTTTGTTATTTTTGAACGAATTGTATAGATATGAAACTTTTTTTCTTGATAAATATAGTTGTTAACATGGACACAAAAGATAATTTCATTGTCATTGCAAGAAAAATAGTGCTTATAACAAGAAAAGGAGCCTGATTGGCATGAAGGGTATAGAGAGCATTATTATTTAGGAAATAAACCACTTCACATTACTACGAAAAGCAAATTGAGATGAATGAGTTCGTTTGGTGATGAAACTAAACACATTTAGATTTTCAATAGTGCATCAACATGTTTTTTTTAATTAATATACTATGTAATTTAGTCATAGATATTAATCTCATGATCATTGTGTCGAAAAGTGTGCTTGGGACCAAAAGACAAGTCACCTAAACTAGAAATGTTCGGTGGGAGACAAATGATATTTTCATAAACATTGGAAGAAAAATAGTGCTTGTAACAAGAAAAGGAGCCTAATTGGCATGAGGGGAATGAAAACCATCATTATTTAGGAAATAAACCTCTTCGCAGTTAGTGCGAAATATAAATTATGATGAATGACTCCTTTGGCTGATGGAACTAAACACATTTAGATTTGCAAAAGTGCGTCGCCATGTCTGTTTTAATTAATATACTATGTAATTTAGTCATAAATGTTAATCTCATGATCATTGTGTCAAAAAGTTTGTTTGGAACCAAAAGGTGAATGTTCCAAAACCAGAAATGTTCTGAGGGATTCTTTATTTTGGAATTCAACCACTTAACATCAATAAGAAACCCTAATCAAGATCATCGAACACAGTGTTTGTTATTATCGAACGAATTGTATAGATATGGACATTTTTTTCTTGATAAATATAGTTGGTAACATGAACACAAAACATAATTTGATTGCCATTGAAAGAAAAATAGAGCTTATAACAACAAAAGGAACGTGATTGGCATGTTGGGAATAAAGAGCATTATTATATAGGAAATAAACCACTTCACATTAGTACGAAAAGAAAACTAAGATGATTGACGGCTTTTGGTGATGAAACTAAAAAAATTTAGATTTTCAATAGTGCATCGACATGTTTTTTTTAATTAATATACTATGTAATATAGTCATAGATGTTAATCTCATGATCATTGCGTGAAAAAGTGTTCATGGGACCAAAAGACAAATCATCTAAACCAGAAATGTTCGGAGGGACACAAATGATAATTTCATAATCATCGGAAGAAAAATAGTGCTTGTAACAACAAAAGGGGCCTAATTGGCATGAAATGAATGGAAAGTATCATTATTTAGGAAATAAACCTCTTCGCTTTAGCACGAAATGTAAATTAAGATGAATGACTCATTTGGCTGATGGAACTAAACACATTTAGATTTTCAAAAGTGCGTTGACATGTCCGTTTTAATTAATATACTATATAATTTAGTCATAAATGTTGATCTCATGATCATTGTGTCAAAAAGTGTGTTTGGAACCAAAAGGTGAATCTTCCAAAACCAGAAATGTTCTGAGGGATTCTTTATTTTGGAATTCAACCACTTAACATTAATAAGAAACCCTAATCAAGATCATCGAACACAGTGTTTGTTATTGTTGAACGAATTGTATAGATATGGACATTTTTTTTCTTGATAAATATAGTTGTTAACATGGACACAAAAGATAATTTCATTGTCATTGCAAGAAAAATAGTGCTTATAACAACAAAAGGAGCCTGATTGGCATGAAGGGAATAGAGAGCATTATTATTTAGGAAATAAACCACTTCACATTACTGCGAAAAGCAAACTGAGATGAATGAGTTCGTTTGGTGATGAAACTAAAACACATTTAGATTTTCAATAGTGCATCCACATGTTTTTTTTTAATTAATATACTATGTAATTTAGTCATAGATGTTAATCTCATGATCATTGCTTTCAAAAAGTGTGCATGGGACCAAAAGACAAGTCATCTAAACCAGAAATGTTCGGAGGGAGACAAATGATAATTTCATAATCATCGGAAGAAAAATAGTGCTTGTAACAACAAAAGGAGCCTAATTGGCATGAAATGAATGGAAAGTATCTTTATTTAGGAAATAAACCTCTTCACATTAGTACAAAATATAAATTAAGATGAATGACTCCTTTGGCTGATGGAACTAAACACATTTAGATTTTCAAAAGTGCGTCGACATGTCTGTTTTAATTAATATACTATATAATTTAGTCATAAATGTTAATCTCATGATCATTGTGTCAAAAAAAGTGTGTTTGGAACCAAAAGGTGAATGTTCCAAAACCAGAAATGTTCTGAGGGATTCTTTATTTTGGAATTCAACCACTTAACATCAATAAGAAAACCTAATCAAGGATCATCGAACATAGTGTTTGTTATTATTGAACGAATTGTATAGATATGGACATTTTTTTTCTTGATAAATATAGTTGTTAACATGGACACAAAAGATAATTTCATTGTCATTGCAAGAAAAAATAGTGTGCTTATAACAACAAAAGGAGCCTGATTGGCATGAAGGGAATAGAGAGCATTATTATTTAGGAAATAAACCACTTCACATTACTACGAAAAGCAAACTGAGATGAATGAGTTCGTTTGGTGATGAAACTAAACACATTTAGATTTTTAATAGTGCATCCACATGTTTTTTTTAATTAATATACTATGTAATTTAGTCATAGATGTTAATCTCATGATCATTGCTTCAAAAAGTGTGCTTGGGACCAAAAGACAAGTCACCTAAACTAGAAATGTTCAGAGGGAGACAAATGATAATTTCATAAACATTGGAAGAAAAATAGTGCTTGTAACAAGAAAAGGAGCCTAATTGGCATGAGGTGAATGAAAAGCATCATTATTTAGGAAATAAACCTCTCCACATTAGTACGAAATATAAATTATGATGAATGAATCCTTTGGCTGATGGAACTAAACACATTTAGATTTGCAAAAGTGCATCGCCATGTCTGTTTTAATTAATATACTATGTAATTTAGTCATAAATGTTAATCTCATGATCATTGTGTCAAAAAGTTTGTTTGGAACCAAAAGGTGAATATTCCAAAACCAGAAATGTTCTGAAGGATTCTTTATTTTGGAATTCAACCAATTAACATCAATAAGAAACCCTCATCAAAATCATGGAACACAGTGTTTGTTATTTTTTGAACGAATTGTATAGATATGAACATCTTTTTTTCATGATAAATATAGTTGTTAACATGGACACAAAACATAGTTTCTTTGTCATTGCAAGAAAAATAGTGCCTATAACAACAAAAGGAGCGTGATTGACATGTTGGGAATAGAGAGAGCATTATTATTTAGGAAATAAACCACTTCACATTACTACGAAAAGCAAACTGAGATGAATGAGTTCGTTTGGTGATGAAACTAAACACATTTAGATTTTCAATAGTGCATCCACATGTTTTTTTTAATTAATATACTATGTAATTTAGTCATAGATGTTAATCTCATGATCATTGCTTCAAAAAGTGTGCTTGGGACCAAAAGACAAGTCACCTAAACTAGAAATGTTCTGTGGGAGACAAATGATAATTTCATAAACATTGGAAGAACAATTGTGCTTGTAACAAGAAAAGGACTCTAATTGGCATGAGGTGAATGAAAACCATCATTATTTAGGAGATAAACCTCTTTGCATTGGTGCGAAATATAAATTATGATGAATGACTCCTTTGGCTGATGGAACTAAACACATTTATATTTGCAAAAGTGCGTCGCCATGTCTGTTTTAATTAATATAATATGTAATTTAGTCATAAATGTTAATCTCATGATCATTGTGTCAAAAAGTTTGTTTGGAACCAAAAGGTGAATATTCCAAAACCAGAAATGTTCTGAAGGATTCTTTATTTTGGAATTCAACCAATTAACATCAATAAGAAACCCTCATCAAAATCATGGAACACAGTGTTTGTTATTTTTGAACAAATTGTATAGATATGAACCTTTTTTTCATGATAAATATAGTTGTTAACATGGACACAAAACATAGTTTCTTTGTCATTGCAAGAAAAATAGTTCCTATAACAACAAAAGGAGCATGATTGACATGTTGGGAATAGAGAGCATTATTATTTAAGAAATAAACCACTTCACATTACTACGAAAAGCAAACTGAGATGAATGAGTTCGTTTGGTGATGAAACTAAACACATTTAGATTTTCAATAGTGCATCGACATGTTTTTTTTAATTAATATACTATGTAATTTAGTCATAGATATTAATCTCATGATCATTTTGTTGAAAAGTGTGCTTGGGACCAAAAGGCAAGTCACCTAAACTAGAAATGTTCGGTGGGAGACAAATGATAATTTCATAAACATTGGAAGAACAATTGTGCTTGTAACAAGAAAAGGACTCTAATTGGCATGAGGTGAATGAAAACCATCATTATTTAGGAAATAAACCTCTTTGCATTGGTGCGAAATATAAATTATGATGAATGACTCCTTTGGCTGATGGAACTAAACACATTTATATTTGCAAAAGTGCATCGCCATGTCTGTTTTAATTAATATAATATGTAATTTAGTCATAAATGTTAATCTCATGATCATTGTGTCAAAAAGTTTGTTTGGAACCAAAAGGTGAATCTTCCAAAACCAGAAATGTTCTGAGGGATTCTTTATTTTGGAATTCAACCACTTAACATCAATAAGAAACCCTAATCAAGATCATCGAACACAGTGTTTGTTATTCTTGAACGAATTGTATAGATATGGACATTTTTTTCTTGATAAATATAGTTGATAACATGGACACAAAAGATAATTTCATTGTCATTGCAAGAAAAATAGTACTTATAACAACAAACGGAGCCTGATTGGCATGAAGGGAATAGAGAGCATTATTATTTAGGAAATAAACCACTTCACATTACTACGAAAAGCAAACAGAGATGAATGAGTTCGTTTGGTGATGAAACTAAACACATTTAGATTTTTAATAGTGCATCCACATGTTTTTTTTAATTAATATACTATGTAATTTAGTCATAGATGTTAATCTCATGATCATTGCTTCAAAAAGTGTGCTTGGGACCAAGAGACAAGTCACCTAAACTAAAAATTTTTGGTGGGAGACAAATGATAATTTCATAAACATTGGAAGAAAAATAGTGCTTGTAACAAGAAAAGGAGCCTAATTGGCATGAGGTGAATGAAAAGCATCATTATTTAGGAAATAAACCTCTTCGCATTAGTGCGAAATATAAATTATGATGAATGACTGTTTTGGCTGATGGAACTAAACACATTTAGATTTGCAAAAGTGCGTCGCCTTGTCTATTTTAATTAATATACTATGTAATTTAGTCATAAATGTTAATCTGATGATCATTGTGTCAAAAAGTTTGTTTGGAACCAAAAGGTGAATCTTCCAAAACCAGAAATGTTCTGAGGGATTCTTTATTTTGGAATTCAACCACTTAACATCAATAAGAAACCCTAATCAAGATCGTCAAACACAATGTTTGTTATTATTGAACGAATTGTATAGATATGGACATTTTTTTCTTGATAAATATAGTTGTTAAGATCGACACAAAACATAATTTCATTGTCATTGCAAGAAAAATAGTGCTTATAACAACAAAAGGAGCGTGATTGGCATGTTGGGAATAGAGAGCATTATTATTTAGGAAATAAACCACTTCACATTAGTATGAAAAGCAAACCAAGATGATTGAGGGCTTTTGGTGATGAAACTAAAAAAGTTTAGATTTTCATACTCATCAGAAGAAAAATAGTGCTTGTAACAACAAAAGGAGCCTAATTGGCCTGAAATGAACGGAAAGTATCATTATTTAGGAAATAAACCACTTCACATTATTACGAAATGTAAATTAAGATGAATGACTCCTTTGGCTGATGGAACTGAACACACTTAGATTTTCAAAAGTGCATCGAAATGTCTGTTTTAATTAGTTACTATGTAATTTACTCATAAATGTTGATCTCATGGTCATTGTGTTAAAAAGTGTGTTTGGAACCAAAAGGTGAATCTTCCAAAACCAGAAATGTTCTGATGGATTCTTTATTTTGTAATTCAACCAATTAACATCAATAAGAATCCCTCATCAAAATCCTGGAACATAGTGTTTGTTATTTTTGAATGAATTGTATAGATATGAACATTTTTTTCTTTATAAATATAGTTGTTAATATGGACACAAAAGATAATTTCATAGTCATTGCAAGAAAAATAGTGCTTATAACAACAAAAGGAGCCTAATTGGCATGAAGGGAATAGAGAGCATTATTATTTAGGAAATAAACCACTTCACATTACTACGAAAAGCAAACTGAGATGAATGAGTTCGTTTGGTGATGAAACTAAACACATTTAGATTTTCAATAGTGCATCCACATGTTTTTTTTAATTAATATACTATGTAATTTAGTCATAGATGTTAATCTCATGATCAATGTGTCGAAAAGTGTGGTTAGGACAAAAAGACAAGTCATCCAAACCAGAAATGATTGCAGGGATTCTTTATTTTGGAATTCAACCAATTAACATCAATAAGAAACCCTAATCATGATCACGGAATGCAGTGTTTGTTAGTATTGAACGAATTGTATAGATATAGACATTTTCTTCTTTATAAATATAGTTGTTGATATGGACACAAAAGATAATTTCATCTTTATTGCAAGAAAAATAGTGCTTATAACAACAAATGGATCCTAATTGGCATGTTGGGAATAGAGAGCATTATTATTTAGGAAATAAACCACTTCACATTAGTACGAAAAGCAAACTGACATGATTGGGGGCTTTTGGTGATGAAACTAAAAAAATTTTAGATTTTCAATAGTGCATCGACATGTTTTTTTTAATTAATATACTATGTAATTTAGTCATAGATGTTAATCTCATGATCATTGCGTCAAAAAGTGTGCATGGGACCCAAAGAGAAGTCATCTAAACCAGAAATGTTCAGAGGGACACAAATGATAATTTCATACTCATCGGAGGAAAAATAGTGCTTGTAACAACAAAAGGAGCCGAATTGGCATGAGGTGAATGAAAAGCATCATTATTTAGGAAATAAACCACTTCACATTAGTACGAAATATAAATTATGATGAATGACTCCTTTGGCTGATAGAACTGAACACACTTAGATTTTCAAAAGTGCGTCGCCATGTCTGATTTAATTAATATACTATGTAATTTAGTCAAAAATGTTAATCTCATGATCATTGTGTCAAAAAGTTTGTTTGGAACCAAAAGGTGAATCTTCCAAAACTAGAAATGTTCTGAGGGATTCTTTGTTTTGGAATTCAACCAATTAACATCAATAAGAAACCCTCATCAAAATCATGGAACACATTGTTTGTTATTTTTGAATGAATTGTATAGATATGAATCATTTTTTCTTGATAAATATAGTTGTCAATATGGACACAAAAGATAATTCCATAGTCATTTTAAGAAAAATAGTGCTTATAACAACAAAAGGAGCCTGATTGGCATGAAGGGAATAGAGAGCATTATTATTTAGGAAATAAACCACTTCACATTACTACAAAAAGCAAACTGAGATGAATGAGTTCGTTTGGTGATGAAACTAAACACATTTAGATTTTCAAACATGCATCGACATGTTTTTTTTAATTAATATACTATGTAATTTAGTCATAGATATTAATCTCATGATCATTGTGTCGAAAAGTGTGCTTGGAACCAAAAGACAAGTCAACCAAACCAGAAATGTTTGTAGGGATTCTTTATTTTGGACTTCAACCAATTAACATCAATAAGAAACCCTAATCATGATCACGGAACGCAGTGTTTGTTAGTATTGAACGAATTGTATAGATATAGACATTTTTTTCTTGATAAGTATAGTTGTTAATATGGACACAAAAGATAATTTCATCGTCATTGTAAGAAAAATAGTGCTTATAACAACAAATGGATCCTAATTGGCATGAAGGGAATAGAGAGTATTATTGTTTAGGAAATAAACCACTTCACATTAGTACGAAAAGCAAACTAAGATGATTGAGTGCTTTTGGTGATGAAACTAAACAAATTTAGATTTTTAATAGTGCATCGACATGTTTCTTTTAATTAATATACTATGTAATTTAGTCAAGGATGTTAATCTCATGATCATTGCATCAAAAAGTGTGCATGGGACCAAAAGACAAGTCATCTAAACCAGAAATGTTTGGAGGGACACAAATGATAATTTCATAATCATCGGAAGAAAAATAGTGCTTCTAACAACAAAAGGAGCCTAATTGGCATGAAATGAATGGAAAGTGTCATTATTTAGGAAATAAACCACTTCACATTAGTACAAAATGGTAATTAAGATGAATGACTCCTTTGGCTGATGGAACTAAACACATTGAGATTTTCAAAAGTGTGTCGACATGTCTGTTTTAATTAATATACAATGTAATGTAGTCATAAATGTTAATCTCATGATCATTGTGTCAAAAAGTGTGTTTGGAACCAAAAGGTGAATCTTCCAAAACAAAAAATGTTCTAAGGGATTCTTTATTTTGGAATTCAACCACTTAACATCAATAAGAAACCCTAATCAAGATCATCGAACACAGTGTTTGTTATTATTTAATGAATTGTATAGTATGGACATTTTTTTCTTGATAAATATAGTTGTTAACATGGACACAAAAGTTAATTTCATTGTCATTGCAAGAAAAATAGTGCTTATAACAACAAAAGGAGCCTAAATGGCATGAAATGAATGGAAAGTATCATTATTTAGGAAATAAACCACTTCACATTAGTACAAAATGGAAATTAAGATGAATGACTCCTTTGGCTGATGGAACTAAACACATTTAGATTTTCAAAAGTGCGTTGACATGTCTGTTTTAATTAATATACTATGTAATTTAGTCATAAATGTTAATCTCATGATCATTGTGTCAAAAAGTGTGTTTGGAACCAAAAGGTGAGTCTTCCAAAAACAGAAATGTTCTGAGGGATTCTTTGTTTTGGAATTCAACCACTTAACATCAATAAGAAACCCTAATCAAGATCATCGAACACAGTGTTTGTTATTATTGAACGAATTGTATTGATATAGACATTTTTTTCTTGATAAATATAGTTGTTAACATGGACACAAAAGATAATTTCATTGTCATTGCATGAAAAATAGTGCTTATAACAACAAAAGGAGCCTGATTGGCATGAAGGGAATAGAGAGCATTATTATTTAGGAAATAAACCACTTCACCTTACTACGAAAAGCAAACTGAGATGAATGAGTTCGTTTGGTGATGAAACTAAACACATTTAGATTTTCAATAGTGCATCCACATGTTTTTTTTAATTAATATACTATGTAATTTAGTCATAGATGTTAATCTCATGATCATTGTGTCAAAACGTTTGTTTGGAACGAAAAGGTGAATCTTCTAAAAGCAGAAATGTTCTGAGGGATTCTTTATTTTGGAATTCAACCAATTAACATCAATAAGAAACCCTCATCAAAATCATGGAACACAGTGTTTGTTATTTTTGAACGAATTGTATAGATTTGATCCTTTTTTTCTTGATAAATATAGTTGTTAATATGGACACAAAAGATAATTTCATAGTCATTGTATGAAAAATAGTGCTTATATCAACAAAAGGTGCCTGATTGGCATGAACGGTATAGAGAGCATTATTATTTAGGAAATAAACCACTTCACATTACTTCAAAAAGCAAACTGAGATGAATGAGTTTGTTGGTGATGAAACTAAAGACATTTAGATTTTCAATAGTGCATCAACATTTTTTTTTAATTAATATACTATGTAATTTAGTCATAGATATTAATCTCATGATCATTGTGTCGAAAACTGTGCTTGGGACCAAAAGACAAGTCACCAAAACTAGAAATGTTCGGTGGGAGACAAATGATAATTTCATAAACATTGGAAGAAAAATAGTGCTGGTAACAAGAAAAGGAGCCTAATTGGCATGAGGTGAATGAAAACCATCATTATTTAGGAAATAAACCTCTTCGCATTAGTGCGAAATATAAATTATGATGAATGACTTCTTTGGCTGATGGAACTAAACACATTTAGATTTGCAAAAGTGCATCGCCATATCTGTTTTAATTAATATACTATGTAATTTAGACATAAATGTTAATCTCATGATCATTGTGTCAAAAAGTTTGTTTGGAACCAAAAGGTGAATGTTCCAAAACCAGAAATGTTCTGAGGGATTCTTTATTTTCGAATTCAAATACTTAACATCAATAAGAAACCCTAATCAAGATCATCGAACAGAGTGTATGTTATTATTGAATGAATTGTATAGATATGGACATTTTTTTCTTGATAAATATAGTTGTTAACATGGACACAAAAAATAATTTCATTGTCATTGCAAGAAAAATAGTGCTTATAACAACAAAAGGAGCGTGATTGGCATGTTGGGAATAGAGAGCATTATTATTTAGGAAATAAACCACTTCACATTACTAGAAAAAGCAAACTCAGATGAATGAGTTCGTTTGGTGATGAAACTAAACACGTTTAGATTTTCAAACATGCATCGACATGTTTTTTGTTTAATTAATATACTATGTAATTTAGTCATAGATATTAATCTCATGATCATTGTGTCGAAAAGTGTGCTTGGGACCAAAAGACAAGTCAACCAAACCAGAAATGTTTGTAGGGATTCTTTATTTTGGAATTCAACCAATTAACATCAATAAGAAACCCTAATCATGATCACAGAATGCAGTGTTTGTAAGTATTGAACGAATTTTATAGATATAGACATTTTTTCTTGATAAATATAGTTGTTAATATGGACACAAAAGATAATTTCATCGTCATTGTAAGAAAAATAGTGCTTATAACAACAAATGGATCCTACTTGGCATGAAGGGAATAGAGAGTATTATTGTTTAGGAAATAAACCACTTCACATTAATATGAAAAGCAAACTAAGATGATTGAGTGCTTTTGGTGATGAAACTAAACAAATTTAGATTTTCAATAGTGCATCGACATGTTTCTTTTAATTAATATAATATGTAATTTAGTCAAAGATGTTAATCTCATGATCATTGCCTCAAAAAGTGTGCATGGGACCATAAGACAAGTCATCTAAACCAGAAATGTTCGGAGGGACACAAATGATAATTTCATAATCATCGGAAGAAAAATAGTGCTTGTAACAACAAAAGGAGCCTAATTGGCATGAAATGAATGGAAAGTATCATTATTTAGGAAATAAACCACATCACATTAGTACAAAATGGAAATTAGGATGAATGACTCCTTTGGCTGATGGAACTAAACACATTTAGATTTTCAAAAGTGCGTCGACATGTCTGTTTTAATTAATATACTATGTAATTTAGTCATAAATGTTAATCTCATGATCATTGTGTCAAGAAGTTTTATTGGAACCAAAAGGTGAATGTTCCAAAACCAGAAATGTTCTGAGGGATTCTTTATTTTGGAATTCAACCACTTAACATCAATAAGAAACCCTAATCAAGATCATCGAACATAGTGTTTGTTATTATTGAACGAATTGTATAGATATGGACATTTTTTTCTTGATAAATATAGTTGTTAACGTGGACACAGAACATAATTTCATTGTCATTGCAAGAAAAATAGTGCTTATAACAACACAAGGAGCGTGATTGGCATGTTGGGAATAGAGAGCATTATTATTTAGGAAATAAACCACTTCACATTACTACAAAAAGCAAACTCAGATGAATGAGTTCATTTGGTGATGAAACTAAACACATTTAGATTTTCAATAGTGCATCAACATGTTTTTTTTAATTAATATACTATGTAATTTAGTCATAGATATTAATCTCATGATCATTGTGTCGAAAAGTGTGCTTGGGACCAAAATACAAGTCACCTACACTAGAAATTTTCGGAGGGAGATAAATGATAATTTCATAAACATTGGATGAAAAATAGCGCTTGTAACAAGCAAAGGAGTCTAATTGGCATGAGGTGAATGAAAACCATCATTATTTAGGAAATAAACCTCTTCCCATTAGTGTGAAATATAAATTATGATGAATGACTCCTTTGGCTGATGGAACTAAACACATTTATATTTGCAAAAGGAGCGTGATTGGCATGTTGGGAATAGAGAGCATTATTATTTAGGAAATAAACCACTTCACATTAGTACGAAAAGCAAACTAAGATGATTGAGGGCTTTTGGTGATGATACTAAAAAAATTTAGATTTTCAATAGTGCATCGACATGTTTTTTTTAATTAATATACTATGTAATTTACTCATAGATGTGAATCTCATGATCATTGCATCAAAAAGTGTGCATGGGACCAAAAGACAAGTCATCTAAACCAGAAATGTTCGGAGGGACACAAATGATAATTTCATAATTATCGGAAGAAAAATAGTGCTTGTAACAACAAAAGGAGCCTAATTGGCATGAAATGAATGGAAAGTATCATTATTTAGGAAATAAACCACTCCACATTAGTACGAAATATAAATTATGATGAATAACTCCTTTGGCTGATAGAACTAAACACATTTAGATTTGCAAAAGTGCGTCGCCATGTCTGTTTTAATTAATATACTATGTAATTTAGTAATAAATGTTAATCTCATGATCATTGTGTCAAAAAGTTTGTTTGGAACCATAAGGTGAATCTGCCAAAACCAGAAATGTTCTGAGGATTCTTTATTTTGGAATTCAACCAATTAATATCAAGAAGAAACCCTCATCAAAATCATGGAACACAGTGTCTGTTATTTTTGAACGAATTGTATAGATATGAACCTTTTTTTGTTGATAAATATAGTTGTTAATATGGACACAAAAGATAATTTCATAGTCATTGTAAGAAAAATAGTGCTTATAACAACAAAAGGAGCCTGATTGGCATGAAGGGTATAGAGAGCATTATTATTTAGGAAATAAACCACTTCACATTACTACGAAAAGCAAACTGAGATGAATGAGTTCGTTTGGTGATGAAACTAAATACATTTAGATTTTCAATAATGCATCGACATGTTTTTTTTAATTAATATACTATGTAATTTAGTCATAGATATTAATCTCATGATCATTGTGTAGAAAAGTGTGCTTGGGACCAAAAGACAAGTCATCCAAACCAGAAATGTTTGTAGGGATTCTTTATTTTGGACTTCAACCAATTAACATCAATAAGAAACCCTAATCATGATCACGGAACGCAGTGTTTGTTAGTATTGAACGAATTGTATAGATATAGACACTTTTTCTTGATAGATATAGTTGTTAATATGGACACAAAAGATAATTTCATCGTCATTGTAAGAAAAATAGTGCTTATAACAACAAATGGATCCTAATTGGCATGAAGGGAATTGAGAGTATTATTGTTTAGGAAATAAACCACTTCACATTAGTACGAAAAGCAAACGAAGATGATTGAGTGCTTTTGGTGATGAAACTAAACAAATTTAGATTTTCAATAGTGCATCAACATATTTCTTTTAATTAATATACTATGTAATTTAGTCAAAGATGTTAATCGCATGATCATTGCATCAAAAAGTGTGCATGGGACCAAAAGACAAGTCATCTAAACCAGAAATGTTCGGAGATACACAAATGATAATTTCATAATCATCGGAAGAAAAATAGTGCTTGTAACAACAAAAGGAGCCTAATTGGCATGAAATGAATGGAAAGTATCATTATTTAGGAAATAAACCACTTCACATTAGTACAAAATGGAAATTAAGATGAATGACTTTTTTGGCTGATGGAACTAAACACATTTAGATTTTCAAAAGTACGTCGACATGTCTGTTTTAATTAATATACTTTGTAATTTAGTCATAAATGTTAATCTCATGATCATTGTGTCAAAAAGTGTGTTTGGAACCAAAAGGTGAATGTTCCAAAACCAGAAATGTTCTGAGGGATTCTTTATTTTGGAATTCAACCACTTAACATCAATAAGAAACCCTAATCAAGATCATCGAACACAGTGTTTGTTATTATTGAACGAATTGTATAGATATGGACATTTTTTTCTTGATAAATATAGTTGTTAACATGGACACAAAACATAATTTCATTGTCATTGCAAGAAAAATAGTGCTTATAACAACAAAAGGACCGTGATTGGCATGAAGGGAATAAAGAGCATTATTATTTAGGAAATAAACCACTTCACATTACTACGAAAAGCAAACTGAGATGTATGAGTTCGTTTGGTGATGAAACTAAACACATTTAGATTTTTAATAGTGCATCCACATGTTTTTTTTTAATTAATATACTATGTAATTTAGTCATAGATGTTAATCTCATGATCATTGCTTCAAAAAGTGTGCTTGGGACCAAAAGACAAGTCACCTAAACTAGAAATGCTCAGAGGGAGACAAATGATCATTTCATAAACATTGGAACAAAAATAGTGCTCGTAACAAGAAAAGGAGCCTAACTCGCATGAGTTGAATGAAAAGCATCATTATTTAGGAAATAAACCTCTCCACATTAGTACGAAATATAAATTATGATGAATGACTCATTTGGCTGATAGAACTAAACACATTTAGATTTGCAAAAGTGTGTCGCCATGTCTGTTTTAATTAATATACTATGTAATTTAGTCATAAATGTTAATCTCATGATCATTGTGTCAAAAAGTTTGTTTGGAACCAAAAGGTGAATCTTCCAAAACCAGAAATGTTCTGAGGGATTCTTTGTTTTGGACTTGAACCACTTAACATCAATAAGAAACCCTAATCAAGATCATCGAACACAGTGTTTGTTATTATTGAACGAATTGTATAGATATGGACATTTTTTTCTTGATAAATATAGTTGTTAACATGGACACAAAAGATAATTTCGTTGTCATTGCAAGAAAAATAGTGCTTATAACAACAAAAGGAGCCTGATTGGCATGAAGGGAATAGAGAGCATTATTATTTAGGAAATAAACCACTTCACATTACTACGAAAAGCAAACTGAGATGAATGAGTTCGTTTGGTGATGAAAATAAACACATTTAGATTTTCAACAATGCATCGATATGTTTTTTTTAGTTAATATACTATGTAATTTACTCATAGATATTAATCTCATGATCATTATGTCGAAAAGTGTGCTTGGGACCAAAAGACAAGTCATCCAAACCAGAAATGTTTGTAGGGATTCTTTATTTTGGGCTTCAACCAATTAACATCAATAAGAAACCCTAATCATGATCACGGAATGCAGTGTTTGTAAGTATTGAACGAATTTTATAGATATAGACATTTTTTCTTGATAAATATAGTTGTTAATATGGACACAAAAGATAATTTCATCGTCATTGTAAGAAAAATAGTGCTTATAACAACAAATGGATCCTAATTGGCATGAAGGGAATAGAGAGTATTATTGTTTAGGAAATAAACCACTTCACATTAGTCTGAAAAGCAAACTAAGATGATTGAGTGCTTTTGGTGATGAAACTAAACAAATTTAGATTTTCAATAGTGCATCGACATGTTTCTTTTAATTAATATAATATGTAATTTAGTCAAAGATGTTAATCTCATGATCATTGCATCAAAAAGTGTGCATGGGACCAAATGACAAGTCATCTAAACCAGAAATGTTCGGAGGGACACAAATGATAATTTCATAATCATCGGAAGAAAAATAGTGCTTGTGACAACAAAAGGAGTCTAATTGGCATGAAATGAATGGACAGTATCATTATTTAGGAAATAAACCACATCACATTAGTACAAAATGGAAATTAGGATGAATGACTCCTTTGGCTGATGGAACTAAACACATTTATATTTTCAAAAGTGCGTCGACATGTGTGTTTTAATTAATATACTATGTAATTTAGTCATAAATGTTAATCTCATGATCATTGTGTCAAGAAGTTTGTTTGGAACCAAAAGGTGAATGTTCCAAAACCAGAAATGTTCTCAGGGATTCTTTATTTTTGAATTCAACCACTTAATATCAATAAGAAACCCTAATCAAGATCATTGAACATAGTGTTTGTTATTATTGAACGAATTGTATAGATATGGACATTTTTTTCTTGATAAATATAGTTGTTAACATGGACACAAAAGATAATTTCATTGTCATTGCAAGAAAAATAGTGCTTATAACAATAAAAGGACCGTGATTGCCATGTCGGGAATAGAGAGCATTATTATTTAGGAAATAAACCACTTCACATTAGTACGAAAATCAAACTAAGATGATTGAGGGCTTTTGGTGATGATACTAAAAAAAATTAGATTTTCAATAGTACATCGACTTGTTTTTTTTTATTAATATACTATGTAATTTAGTCATAGATGTTAATCTGATGATCATTGCGTCAAAAAGTGTGCATGGGACCAAAAGACAAGTCATCTAAACCAGAAATGTTCGGAGGGACACAAATGATAATTTCATAATCATCGGAAGAAAAATAGTGCTTGGAACAACAAAAGGAGCCTAATTGGCCTGAAATGAATGGTAAGTAACATTTTTTAGGAAATAAACCACTTCACATTAGTTCAAAATGGAAATTAAGATGAATGACGCCTTTGGCTGATGGAACTAAACACATTTAGATTTTCAAAAGTGCGTCGACATGTCTGTTTTAATTAATATACTATGTAATTTTTTCATAAATGTTAATCTCATGATCATTGTGTCAAAAAGTGTGTTTGGAACCAAAAGGTGAATCTTCCAAAACCAGAAATGTTTTGAGGGATTCTTTGTTTTGGAATTCAACCACTTAACATCAATAAGAAACCCAAATCAAGATCATCGAACATAGTGTTTGTTATTATTGAACGAATTGTATAGATATGGACATTTTTTTCTTGATAAATATAGTCGTTAACATGGACACAAAACATAATTTCATTGTCATTGCAAGAAAAATAATGCTTATAACAACAAAAGGAGCGTGATTGGCATGTTGGGAATAGAGAGCATTATTATTTAGGAAATAAACCACTTCTCATTACTATGAAAATCAAACTAAGATGATTGAGGGCTTTTGGTGATGATACTAAAAAAATTTAGATTTTCAATAGTGCATCGACTTGTTTTTTTTTATTAATATACTATGTAATTTAGTCATAGATATTAATCTCATGATCATTGTGTCGAAAAGTGTGCTTGGGACCAAAAGACAAGTCATCCAAACCAAAAATATTTGTAGGGATTCTTTATTTTGGACTTCAACCAATTAACATCAATAAGAAACCCTAATCATGATCACGGAATGCAGTGTTTGTAAGTATTGAACGAATTTTATAGATATAGACATTTTTTCTTGATAAATATAGTTGTTAATATGGACACAAAAGATAATTTCATCGTCATTGTAAGAAAAATAGTGCTTATAACAACAAATGGATCCTAATTGGCATGAAGGGAATAGAGAGTATTATTGTTTAGGAAATAAACCACTTCACATTAGTATGAAAAGCAAACTAAGATGATTGAGTGCTTTTGGTGATGAAACTAAACAAATTTATATTTTCAATAGTGCATCGACATGTTTCTTTTAATTAATATACTATGTAATTTAGTCAAAGATGTTAATCTCATGATCATTGCATCAAAAAGTGTGCATGGGACCAAAAGACAAGTCATCTAAACCAGAAATGTTCGGAGGGACACAAATGATAATTTCATAATCATCGGAAGAAAAATAGTGCTTGTAACAACAAATGGAGCCTAATTGGCATGAAAAGAATGGAATGTATCATTATTTAGGAAATAAACCACTTCACATTAGTACAAAATGGAAATTAGGATGAATGACTCCTTTGGCTGATGGAACTAAACACATTTAGATTTTCAAAAGTACGTCGACATGTGTGTTTTAATTAATATACTATTTAATTTAGTCATAAATGTTAATCTCATTATCATTGTGTCAAGAAGTTTGTTTGGAACCAAAAGGTGAATCTTCCAAAACCAGAAATGTTCTGAGGGATTCTTTATTTTGGAATTCAACCACTTAACATCAATAAGAAACCCTAATCAAGATCATCGAACATAGTGTTTGTTATTATTGAACGAATTGTATAGATATGGACATTTTTTTCTTGATAAATATAGTTGTTAACATGGACACAAAAGATAATTTCATTGTCATTGCAAGAAAAATAGTTCTTATAACAACAAAAGGAGCATGATTGGCATGTCGGGAATAGAGAGCATTATTATTTAGGAAATAAACCACTTCACATTAGTACGAAAATCAAACTGAGATGATTGAGGGCTTTTGGTGATGATACTAAAAAAATTTAGATTTTCAATAGTACATCGACATGTTTTTTTTTATTAATATACTATGTAATTTAGTCATAGATGTTAATCTCATGATCATTGTGTCAAAAAGTGTGCATCGGACCAAAAGACAAGTCATCTAAACCAGAAATGTTTGGAGGGACACAAATGATAATTTCATAATCATCGGAAGAAAAATAGTGCTTGTAACAACAAAAGGAGCCTAATTGGCATGAGGTGATTGAAAACCATCATTATTTAGGAAATAAACCTCTTCGCATTAGTGCGAAATATAAATTATGATGAATGACTCCTTTGGCTGAAGGAACTAAACACATTTAGATTTGCAAAAGTGCGTCGCCATGTCTATTTTAATTAATATACTATGGAATTCAGTCATAAATGTTAATCTCAAAATCATTGTGTCAAAAAGATTGTTTGGAACCAAAAGGTGAATCTTCCAAAACCAAAAATGTTCAGAGGGATTCTTTATTTTGGAATTCAACCACTTAACATCAATAAGAAACCCTAATCAAGATCATCAAACACAGTGTTTGTTATTATTGAACGAATTGTATAGATTTGGACATTTTTTTCTTGATAAATATTGTTGTTAACATGGACACAAAACATAATTTCATTGTCATTGCAAGAAAAATAGTGCTTATAACAACAAAAGGAGCGTGATTGGCATGTTGGGAATAGAGAGCTTTATTATTTAGGAAATAAACCACTTCACATGACTACGAAATGCAAACTGAGATGAATGAGTTCGTTTGGTAATGAAACTAAACACATTTAGATTTTCAATAGTGCATCGACATGTTTTTTTTTAATTAATATACTATGTAATTTAGTCATAGATGTTAATCTCATGATCATTGCGTCAATAAGTGTGCATGGGACCAAAAGACAAGTCATCTAAACCAAAAATGTTCGGACGGACACAAATGATAATTTTATAATCATCGGAAGAAAAATAGTGCTTGTAACAACAAAAGGAGCCTAATTGGCATGAAATGAATGGAAAGTATCATTATTTAGGAAATAAACCACTTCACATTAGTACGAAATGTAAATTAAGATGAATGAATCCTTTGGCTAATGGAACTAAATACATTTAGATTTTCAAAAGTGCGTCGACATGTCTGTTTTAATTAATATATAATATAATTTAGTCATAAATGTTAATCTCATGATCATTGTGTCAAAAAGTGTGTTCGGAACCAAAAGTTGAATCTTCCAAAACCAGAAATGTTCTGAGGGATTCTTTGTTTTGGAATTCAACCACTTAACATCAATAAGAAATCCTAATCAAGATCATCGAACACAGTCTTTGTTATTAATGAACGAATTGTATAGGTATGGACATTTTTTTCTTGATAAATATAGTTGTTAATATGGACACAAAAGATAATTTCATCGTAATTGCAACAAAAATAGTGCTTATAACAACAAATGGATCCTAATTGGCATGAAGGGAATAGAGAGCATTCATTTTTAGGAAATAAACCACTTCACATTAGTACGAAAAGCAAACTAAGATGATTGAGTGCTTTTGGTGATGAAACTAAAAAAATTTAAATTTTCAATACTGCATCGACAAGTTTTTTTTAATTAATATACTACGTAATTTTGTCATGGATGTTAATCTCATGATCATTGCATCAAAAAGTTTGCATGGGACCAAAAGACAAGTCATCTAAACCAAAAATGTTTGGAGGGACACAAATGATAATTTCATAATCATCGGAAGAAAAATAGTGCTTGTAACAACAAAAGGAGCCTAATGGGCATGAAATGAATGGAAAGCATGATTATTTAGGAAATAAACCACTTCACATTAGTACAAAATGTAAATTAAGATGAATGACTCCTTTGGCTGATGGAACTGAACACACTTAGAATTTCAAAAGTGCGTCGACATGTCTGTTTTACGTAATATGCTATCTAATTTAGTCATAAATGTTAATCTCATGATCATTGTGTCAAAAAGTGTGTTTGGAACCAAAAGGTGAATCTTCCAAAACCAGAAATATTTTGAGGGATTCTTTATTTTGGAATTCAACCACTTAACATCAATAAGAAAGCCTAATCAAGATCATCGAACACAGTGTTTGTTGTTATTGAACGAATTGTATAGATATGGACAATTTTTTCTTGATAAATATAGTTGTTAACATGGACACAAAACATAATTTCATTTTCATTGCAAGAAAAATAGTGCTTATAACAACAAAAGGAGCGTGATTGGCATGTTGGGAATAGAGAGCATTATTATTTAGGAAATAAACCACTTCACATTACTACGAAAAGCAAACTGAGATGAATGAGTTCGTTTAGTGATGAAACTAAACACATTTAGATTTTCAATAGTTCATCGACATGTTTTTTTTAATTAATATACTATGTAATTTAGTCATAGATATTAATCTCATGATCATTGTGTCGAAAAGTGTGCTTGGGACCAAAAGACAAGTCATCCAAACCAGAAATGTTCGGAGGGATTCTTTATTTTGGAATTCAACCAATTAACATCAATAAGAAACCCTATCATGATCACGGAACGCAGTGTTTGTTAGTATTGAACGAATTGCATAGATATAGACATTTTTTTCTTGATAAATATAGTTGTTAATATGGACACAAAAGATAATTTCATCGTCATTGCAAGAAAAATAGTGCTCATAACAACAAATGGATCCTAATTGGCATGAAGGGAATAGAGAGCATTAATATTTAGGAAATAAACCACTTCACATTAGTACGAAAAGCAAACTAAGATGATTGAGTGCTTTTGGTGATGAAACTAAAAAAATTTAAATTTTCAATACTGCATCGACAAGTTTTTTTTAATTAATATACTACGTAATTTTGTCATGGATGTTAATCTCATGATCATTGCATCAAAAAGTTTGCATGGGACCAAAAGACAAGTCATCTAAACCAAAAATGTTTGGAGGGACACAAATGATAATTTCATAATCATCGGAAGAAAAATAGTGCTTGTAACAACAAAAGGAGCCTAATGGGCATGAAATGAATGGAAAGCATGATTATTTAGGAAATAAACCACTTCACATTAGTACAAAATGTAAATTAAGATGAATGACTCCTTTGGCTGATGGAACTGAACACACTTAGAATTCAAAAGTGCGTCGACATGTCTGTTTTACGTAATATACTATCTAATTTAGTCATAAATGTTAATCTCATGATCATTGTGCCAAAAAGTGTGTTTGGAACCAAAAGGTGAATCTTCCAAATCCAGAAATATTTTGAGGGATTCTTTATTTTGGAATTCAACCACTTAACATCAATAAGAAAGCCTAATCAAGATCATCGAACACAGTGTTTGTTGTTATTGAACGAATTGTATAGATATGGACAATTTTTTCTTGATAAATATAGTTGTTAACATGGACACAAAACATAATTTCATTTTCATTGCAAGAAAAATAGTGCTTATAACAACAAAAGGAGCGTGATTGGCATGTTGGGAATAGAGAGCATTATTATTTAGGAAATAAACCACTTCACATTACTACGAAAAGCAAACTGAGATGAATGAGTTCGTTTAGTGATGAAACTAAACACATTTAGATTTTCAATAGTTCATCGACATGTTTTTTTTAATTAATATACTATGTAATTTAGTCATAGATATTAATCTCATGATCATTGTGTCGAAAAGTGTGCTTGGGACCAAAAGACAAGTCATCCAAACCAGAAATGTTCGGAGGGATTCTTTATTTTGGAATTCAACCAATTAACATCAATAAGAAACCCTAATCATGATCACGGAACGCAGTGTTTGTTAGTATTGAACGAATTGCATAGATATAGACATTTTTTTCTTGATAAATATAGTTGTTAATATGGACACAAAAGATAATTTCATCGTCATTGCAAGAAAAATAGTGCTTATAACAACAAATGGATCCTAATTGGCATGAAGGGAATAGAGAGCATTAATATTTAGGAAATAAACCACTTCACATTAGTACGAAAAGCAAACTAAGATGATTGTGTGCTTTTGGTGATGAAACTAAAAAAATTTAGATTTTCAATACTGCATCGACAAGTTTTTTTTAATTAATATACTACGTAATTTTGTCATAGATGTTAATCTCATGATCATTGCGTCAAAAAGTGTGCATGGGACCAAAAGACAAGTCATCTAAACCAAAAATGTTTGGAGGGACACAAATGATAATTTCATAATCATCGGAAGGAAAACAGTGCTTGTAACAACAAAAGGAGCCTAATGGGCATGAAATGAATGGAAAGCATGATTATTTAGGAAATAAACCACTTCACATTAGTACAAAATGTAAATTAAGATGAATGACTCCTTTGGCTGATGGAACTGAACACACTTAGAATTTCAAAAGTGCGTCGACATGTCTGTTTTACGTAATATACTATCTAATTTAGTCATAAATGTTAATCTCATGATCATTGTGTCAAAAAGTGTGTTTGGAACCAAAAGGTGAATCTTCCAAAACCAGAAATATTTTGAGGGATTCTTTATTTTGGAATTCAACCACTTAACATCAATAAGAAAGCCTAATCAAGATCATCGAACACAGTGTTTGTTGTTATTGAACGAATTGTATAGATATGGACAATTTTTTCTTGATAAATATAGTTGTTAACATGGACACAAAACATAATTTCATTGTCATTGCAAGAAAAATAGTGCTTATAACAACAAAAGGAGCGTGATTGGCATGTTGGGAATAGAGAGCATTATTATTTAGGAAATAAACCACTTCACATTACTACGAAAAGCAAACTGAGATGAATGAGTTCGTTTAGTGATGAAACTAAACACATTTAGATTTTCAATAGTTCATCGACATGTGTTTTTTAATTAATATACTATGTAATTTAGTCATAGATATTAATCTCATGATCATTGTGTCGAAAAGTGTGCTTGGGACCAAAAGACAAGTCATCCAAACCAGAAATGTTCGGAGGGATTCTTTATTTTGGAATTCAACCAATTAACATCAATAAGAAACCCTAATCATGATCACGGAACGCAGTGTTTGGTAGTATTGAACGAATTGTATAGATATAGACATTTTTTTCTTGATAAATATAGTTGTTAATATGGACACAAAAGATAATTTCATCATCATTGCAAGAAAAATAGTGCTTATAACAACAAATGGATCCTAATTGGCATGAAGGGAATAGAGAGCATTAATATTTAGGAAATAAACCACTTCACATTAGTACGAAAAGCAAACTAAGATGATTGTGTGCTTTTGGTGATGAAACTAAACAAATTTAGATTTTCAATAGTGCATCAACAAGTTTTGGAAAAATGATAATGTCACAATCATCGGAAGAAAAATAGTGCTTGTAACAACAAAAGGAGCCTAATGGGCATGAAATCAATGGAAAGGATGATTATTTAGGAAATAAACCACTTCACATTAGTACAAAATGTAAATTAAGATGAATGACTCCTTTGGCTGATGGAACTGAACACACTTAGATTTTCAAAAGTGTGTCGACATGTCTGTTTTAATTAATTACTATGTAATTTAGTCATAAATGTTAATCTCATGGTCATTGTGTCAAAAATTATGTTTGGAACCAAAAGGTGAATCTTCCAAAACCAGAAATGTTCTGATAGATCTTTAATTTGGAATTCAACCAATTAACATCAATAAGAAACCCTCATCAAAATCCTGGAACACAGTGTTTATTATTTTTGAACGAATTGTATAAATATGAACATTTTTTTTCTTGATAAATATAGTCGTTAATATGGACACAAAAGATAATTTCATAGTCATTGCAAGAAAAATAGTGCTTATAACAACAAAAGGAGCCTTATTGGCATGAAGGGAATAGAGAGCATTATTATTTAGGAAATAAACCACTTCACATTACTACGAAAAGCAAATTGAGATGAATGAGTTCGTTTGGTGATGAAACTAAACACATTTAGATTTTCAATAGTGCATCGACATGTTTTTTTTAATTAATATACTATGTAATTTAGTCATGGATATTAATCTCATGATCATTGTGTCGAAAAGTGTGCTTGGGACCAAAAGACAAGTCATCCAAACTAGAAATGTTTGGAGGGATTCTTTATTTTGGAATTCAACCAATTAACATCAATGAGAAACCCTAATCATGATCACGAAATGCAGTATTTGTTAGTATTGAACGAATTGTATAGTTATAGACATTTTCTTCTTGATAAATATAGTTGTTAATATGGACACAAAAGATAATTTCAATGTCATTGCGAGAAAAATGGTGCTTATAACAACAAATGGATCCTAGTTGGCCTGAAGGGAATAGAGAGCATTAATATTTAGGAAATAAACCACTTCACATTAGTACAAAAAGCAAACTAAGATGATTGATTGCTTTTGGTGATGAAACTAAAAAAAATTTAGATTTTTAATAGTGCATCAACAAGTTTTTTTTAATTAATATACTACGTAATTTAGTCATAGATGTTAATCTCATGATCATTGCGTCAAAAAGTGTGCATGGGACCAAAAGACAAGTCATCTAAACCAGAAAAGTTCGAAGGGACACAAATGATAATTTCATAATCATCGGAAGAAAGACAGTGCTTGTAACAACAAAAGGAGCCTAATGGGCTTGAAATGAATGGAAAGCATGATTATTTAGGAAATAAACCACTTCACATTAGTACAAAATGTAAATTAAGATGAATGACTCCTTTGGCTGATGGAACTGAACACACTTAGAATTTCAAAAGTGCATCGACATGTCTGTTTTAATTAATATACTATATAATTTAGTCATAAATGTTAATCTCATGATCATTGTGTCAAAAAGTGTGTTTGGAACCAAAAGGTGAATCTTCCAAAACCAGAAATGTTCTGAGGGATTCTTTATTTTGGAATTCAACCACTTAACATCAATAAGAAAGCCTAATCAAGATCATCGAACACAGTGTTTGTTATTATTGAACGAATTGTATAGATATGGACATTTTTTTGTTGAAAAATATAGTTGTTAATATGGACACAAAACATAATTTCATTGTCATTGCAAGAAAGATAGTCCTTATAACAACAAAAGGAGCGTGATTGGCATGTTGGGAATAGAGACCATTATTATTTAAGAAATAAACCACTTTACATTACTACGAAAAGCAAACTGAGATGAATGAGTTCATTTGGTGATGAAACTAAACACATTTAGATTTTCAATAGTGCATCGACATGTTTTTTTTAATTAATATACTATGTAATTTAGTGATAGATATTAATCTCATGATCATTGAGTCGAAAAGTGTGCTTGGAACCAAAAGACAAGTCATCCAAATCAGAAATGTTCGGAGGGATTCTTTATTTTGGAATTCAACCAATTAACATCAAATCATGATCACGGAACGCAGTGATTGTTAGTATTGAACGAATTGTCTAGATATAGACATTTTTTTGTTGATAAATATAGTTGTTACTATGGACACAAAAGATAATTTCATCGTCATTGCAAGAAAAATAGTGCTTATAACAACAAATGGATCCTAATTGGCATGAAGGGAATAGAGAGCATTCATTTATAGGAAATAAATCACATCACATTAGTACGAAAAGCAAACTAAGATGATTGAGGGCTTTTGGTGATGAAACTAAAAAAATTTAGATTTTCAATAGTGCATCGACATGTTTTTTTTAATTAATATACTACGTAATTTAGTCATAGATGTTAATCTCATGATCATTGCGTCAAAAAGTGTGCATGGGACCAAAAGGCAAGTCATCTAAACCAGAAATGTTCGGAGGGACACAAATGATAATTTCATAATCATCGGAAGAAAAATAGTGCTTGTAACAACAAAAGGAGCCTAATGGGCATGAAATGAATGGAAAGCATGATTATTTAGGAAATAAACCACTTCACATTAGTACAAAATGTAAATTAAGATGAACGACTCCTTCGGTTTTTGCAACTGAACACACTCAGATTTTCAAAAGTGCGTCGACATGTCTGTTTTAATTAATTACTATGTAATTTAGTCATAAATGTTAATCTCATGGTCATTGTGTCAAAAAGGGTGTTTGGAACCAAAAGGTGTGAATCTTCCAAAACCAGAAATGTTCTGAGGGATTCTTTATTTTGAAATTCAACCAATTAACAACAATAAGTAACCCTCATCAAAATCCTAGAACACAGTGTTTTTGTTATGTTTGAACGAATTGTATAGATATGAACATTTTTTCTTGATAAATATAGTTGTTAATATGGACACAAAAGATAATTTCATAGTGCAAGAAAAATAGTGCTTATAACAACAAAAGCAATGTAATTGGCATGAAGGGAATAGAGAGCATTATTATTTAGGAAATAAACCACTTCACATTACTACGAAAAGTAAATTGAGATGAATGAGTTCGTTTAGTGATGAAACTAAACACATTTAGATTTTCAATAGTGCATCGACATGTTTTTTTTAATTAATATACTATGTAATTTAGTCATAGATATTAATCTCATGATCATTGTGTCAAAATGTGTGCTTGGGACCAAAAGACAAGTCATCCAAACCAGAAATGTTTGGAGGGATTCTTTATTTTGGAATTCAACCAGTTAACATCAATGAGAAACCCTAATCATGATCACAGAATGCAGTGTTTCTTAGTATTGAACGAATCGTATAGATATAGACATTTTCTTCTTGATAAATATAGTTGTTAATATGGACACAAAAGATAATTTCATCGTCATTGCAAGAAAAATAGTGCTTAGAACAACAAATGGATCCTAATTGGCATGAAGGGAATAGAGAGCATTATTATTTAGGAAATAAACCACTTCACATTAGTACGAAAAGCAAACTAAGATGATTGAGTGCTTTTGGTGATGAAACTAAAAAAATTTAGATTTTCAATAGTGCATCGACAAGTTTTTTTTAATTAATATACCATGTAATTTAGTCATAGATGTTAATCTCATGATCATTGCGTCAAAAAGTGTGATTGGAACCAAAAGGTGAATCTTCCAAAACCAGAAATGTTCTGAGGGATTCTTTATTTTGGAATTCAACCACTTAACATCAATGAGAAACCCTAATCATGATCACAGAATGCAGTGTTTGTTAGTATTGAACGAATCGTATAAATATAGACATTTTCTTCTTGATAAATATAGTTGTTAATATGGACATAAAAGATAATTTCATCGTCATTGTAAGAAAAATAGTGCTTATAACAACAAATGGATCCTAATTGGCATGAAGGGAATTCAGAGTATTATTGTTTAGGAAATAAACCACTTCACATTAGTACGAAAAGCAAACTAAGATGATTGAGTGCTTTTGGTGATGAAACTAAACAAATTTAGATTTTCAATAGTGCATCGACAAGTTCTTTTTAATTAATATACTACGTAATTTAGTCATAGATGTTAATCTCATGATCATTGCGTCAAAAAGTGTGCATGGGACCAAAAGACAAGTCATCTAAACCATAAATATTTGGAGGGACACAAATGATAATTTCATAATCATCGGAAGAAAAATAGTGCTTGTAACAACAAAAGGAGCCTAATGGGCATGAAATGAATGGAAAGCATGATTATTTAGGAAATAAACCACTTCACATTAGTACAAAATGTAAATTAAGATGAATGACTCCTTTGGCTGATGGAACTGAACACACTTAGAATTTAAAAAGTGCGTCGACATGTCTGTTTTAATTAATTACTGTGTAATTTAGTCATAAATGTTAATCTCATGGTCATTGGGTCAAAAAGTGTGTTTGGAACAAAAAGGTGAATCTTCCAAAACCAGAAATGTTCTGAGGGATTCTTTATTTTGGAATTCAACCACCTAACATCAATAAGAAAGCCTAATCAAGATCATCGAACACAGTGTTTGTTATTATTGAACGAATTGTATAGATATGGACATTTTTTTTCTTGATAAATATAGTTGTTAACATGGACACAAAACATAATTTCATTGTCATTGCAAGAAAAATAGTGCTTATAACAACAAAAGGAGCGTGATTGGCATGTTGGGAATAGAAAGCATTATTATTTAGGAAATAAACCACTTCACATTACTATGAAAAGCAAACTGAGATGAATGAGTTCGTTTGGTGATGAAATTAAACACATTTAGAATTTCAATAGTGCATCGACATGTTTTTTCTAATTAATATACTATGTAATTTAGTCATAGATATTAATCTCATGATCATTGAGTCGAAAAAGTGTGCTTGGGAGCAAAAGACAAGTCATCCAAACCAGAAATGTTCGGAGGGATTCTTTATTTTGGAATTCAACCAATTAACATCAATAAGAAACCCTAATCATGATCACGGAATGCAGTGTTTGTTAGTATTGAACGAATTGTATAGATATAGACATTTTCTTCTTGATAAATATAGTTGTTAATATGGACACAAAAGATAATTTCATCGTCATTGCAACAAAAATAGTGCTTATAACAACAAATGGATCCTAATTGGCATGAAGGGAATAGAGAGCATTATTATTTAGGAAATAAACCACTTCACATTAGTACGAAAAGCAAACTAAGATGATTGAGTGCTTTTGGTGATGAAACTAAAAAAATTTAGATTTTCAATAGTGCATCGACAAGTTTTTTTTAATTAATATACCATGTAATTTAGTCATAGATGTTAATCTCATGATCATTGCGTCAAAAAGTGTGCATGGGACCAAAAGACAAGTCATCTAAACCAGAAATGTTCGGAGGGACACAAATGATAATTTCATAATCATCGGAAGAAAAATAGTGCTTGTCACAACAAAAGGAGCCTAATGGGCATGAAATGAATGGAAAGCATGATTATTTAGGAAATAAACCACTTCACATTAGTACAAAATGTAAATTAAGATGAATGAGTCCTTTGGCTGATGGAACTGAACACACTTAGAATTTAAAAAGTGCGTCGACATGTCTGTTTTAATTAATATAATATATAATTTAGTCATAAATGTTAATCTCATGATCATTGTGTCAAAAAGTGTGTTTGGAACCAAAAGGTGAATCTTCCAAAACCAGAAATGTTCTGAGGGATTCTTTTTATTTTGGAATTCAACCACTTAACGTCAATAAGAAAGCCTAATCAAGATCATCGAACACAGTGTTTGTGTTATTATTGAACGAATTGTATAAATAGGGACATATTTTTTCTTGATAAATATAGTTGTTAACATGGACACAAAACATAATTTCATTGTCATTGCAAGAAAAATAGTGCTTATAACAACAAAAGGAGCGTGATTGGCATGTTGGGAATAGAAAGCATTATTATTGAGGAAATAAACCACTTCACATTACTATGAAAAGCAAAACTGAGATGAATGAGTTCGTTTGGGGATGAAATTAAAACACATTTAGATTTTCAATAATGCATCGACATGTTTTTTCTAATTAATATACTATGTAATTTAGTCATAGATATTAATCTCATGATCATTGAGTCGAAAAAGTGTGCTTGGGACCAAAAGGCAAGTCATCCAAACCAGAAATGTTCGGAGGGATTCTTTATTTTGGAATTCAACCAATTAACATCAATAAGAAACCCTAATCATGATCACGGAACGCAGTGTTTGTTAGTATTGAACGAATTGTACAGATATAGACATTTTTTTCTTGATAAATATAGTTGTTAATATGGACATAAAAGATAATTTCATCGTCATTGTAAGAAAAATAGTGCTTATATAACAACAAATGGATCCTAATTGGCATAAAGGGAATTCAGAGTATTATTGTTTAGGAAATAAACCACTTCACATTAGTACGAAAAGCAAACTAAGATGATTGAGTGCTTTTGGTGATGAAACTAAACAAATTTAGATTTTCAATAGTGCATCGACATGTTTTTTTTAATTAATATACTACGTAATTTAGTCATAGATGTTAATCTCATGATCATTGCGTCAAAAAGTGTGCATGGGACCAAAAGACAAGTCATCTAAACCATAAATGTTCCGAGGGACACAAATGATAATTTCATAATCATCGGAAGAAAAATAGTGCTTGTAACAACAAAAGGAGCCTAATGGGCATGAAATGAATGGAAAGCATGATTATTTAGGAAATAAACCACTTCACATTAGTACAAAATGTAAAATTAAGATGAATGACTCCTTTGGCTGATGGAACTGAACACACTTAGAATTTTAAAAAGTGCGTCGACATGTCTGTTTTAATTAATTACTGAGTAATTTAGTCATAAATGTTAATCTCATGGTCATTGGGTCAAAAAGTGTGTTTGGAACAAAAAGGTGAATCTTCCAAAACCAGAAATGTTCTGAGGGATTCTTTATTTTGGAATTCAACCACTTAACGTCAATAAGAAAGCCTAATCAAGATCATCGAACACAGTGTTTGTTATTATTGAACGAATTGTATAAATAGGGACATATTTTTCTTGATAAATATAGTTGTTAACATGGACACAAAACATAATTTCATTGTCATTGCAAGAAAAATAGTGCTTATAACAACAAAAGGAGCGTGATTGGCATGTTGGGAATAGAAAGCATTATTATTGAGGAAATAAACCACTTCACATTACTATGAAAAGCAAACTGAGATGAATGAGTTCGTTTGGGGATGAAATTAAACACATTTAGATTTTCAATAATGCATCGACATGTTTTTTCTAATTAATATACTATGTAATTTAGTCATAGATATTAATCTCATGATCATTGAGTCGAAAAAGTGTGCTTGGGAGCAAAAGACAAGTCATCCAAACCAGAAATGTTCGGAGGGATTCTTTATTTTGGAATTCAACCAATTAACATCAATAAGAAACCCTAATCATGATCACGGAACGCAGTGTTTGTTAGTATTGAACGAATTGTATAGATATAGACATTTTCTTCTTGATAAATATAGTTGTTAATATGGACACAAAAAAGATAATTTCATCGTCATTGCAACAAAAATAGTGCTTATAACAACAAATGGATCCTAATTGGCATGAAGGGAATAGAGAGCATTATTATTTAGGAAATAAACCACTTCACATTAGTACGAAAAGCAAACTAAGATGATTGAGTGCTTTTGGTGATGAAACTAAAAAAATTTAGATTTTCAATAGTGCATCGACAAGTTTTTTTTAATTAATATACCATGTAATTTAGTCATAGATGTTAATCTCATGATCATTGCGTCAAAAAGTGTGCATGGGACCAAAAGACAAGTCATCTAAACCAGAAATGTTCGGAGGGACACAAATGATAATTTCATAATCATCGGAAGAAAAATAGTGCTTGTCACAACAAAAGGAGCCTAATGGGCATGAAATGAATGGAAAGCATGATTATTTAGGAAATAAACCACTTCACATTAGTACAAAATGTAAATTAAGATGAATGACTCCTTTGGCTGATGGAACTGAACACACTTAGAATTTAAAAAGTGCGTCGACATGTCTGTTTTTTAATTAATATAATATATAATTTAGTCATAAATGTTAATCTCATGATCATTGTGTCAAAAAGTGTGTTTGGAACCAAAAGGTGAATCTTCCAAAACCAGAAATGTTCTGAGGGATTCTTTATTTTGGAATTCAACCACTTAACGTCAATAAGAAAGCCTAATCAAGATCATCGAACACAGTGTTTGTTATTATTGAACGAATTGTATAAATAGGGACATATTTTTCTTGATAAATATAGTTGTTAACATGGACACAAAACATAATTTCATTGTCATTGCAAGAAAAATAGTGCTTATAACAACAAAAGGAGCGTGATTGGCATGTTGGGAATAGAAAGCATTATTATTTAGGAAATAAACCACTTCACATTACTATGAAAAGCAAACTGAGATGAATGAGTTCGTTTGGGGATGAAATTAAACACATTTAGATTTTCAATAATGCATCGACATGTTTTTTCTAATTAATATACTATGTAATTTAGTCATAGATATTAATCTCATGATCATTGAGTCGAAAAAAGTGTGCTTGGGACCAAAAGGCAAGTCATCCAAACCAGAAATGTTCGGAGGGATTCTTTATTTTGGAATTCAACCAATTAACATCAATAAGAAACCCTAATCATGATCACGGAACGCAGTGTTTGTTAGTATTGAACGAATTGTACAGATATAGACATTTTTTTCTTGATAAATATAGTTGTTAATATGGACATAAAAGATAATTTCATCGTCATTGTAAGAAAAAATAGTGCTTATAACAACAAATGGATCCTAATTGGCATGAAGGGAATTCAGAGTATTATTGTTTAGGAAATAAACCACTTCACATTAGTACGAAAAGCAAACTAAGATGATTGAGTGCTTTTGGTGATGAAACTAAACAAATTTAGATTTTCAATAGTGCATCGACAAGTTCTTTTTTAATTAATATACTACGTAATTTAGTCATAGATGTTAATCTCATGATCATTGCGTCAAAAAGTGTGCATGGGACCAAAAGACAAGTCATCTAAACCATAAATGTTCGGAGGGACACAAATGATAATTTCATAATCATCGGAAGAAAAATAGTGCTTGTAACAACAAAAGGAGCCTAATGGGCATGAAATGAATGGAAAGCATGATTATTTAGGAAATAAACCACTTCACATTAGTACAAAATGTAAATTAAGATGAATGACTCCTTTGGCTGATGGAACTGAACACACTTAGAATTTAAAAAGTGCGTCGACATGTCTGTTTTTAATTAATTACTGAGTAATTTAGTCATAAATGTTAATCTCATGGTCATTGGGTCAAAAAGTGTGTTTGGAACAAAAAGGTGAATCTTCCAAAACCAGAAATGTTCTGAGGGATTCTTTATTTTGGAATTCAACCACCTAACATCAATAAGAAAGCCTAATCAAGATCATCGAACACAGTGTTTGTTATTATTGAACGAATTGTATAGATATGGACATTTTTTTCTTGATAAATATAGTTGTTAACATGGACACAAAACATAATTTCATTGTCATTGCAAGAAAAATAGTGCTTATAACAACAAAAGGAGCGTGATTGGCATGTTGGGAATAGAAAGCATTATTATTTAGGAAATAAACCACTTCACATTACTATGAAAAGCAAACTGAGATGAATGAGTTCGTTTCGTGATGAAATTAAACACATTTAGAATTTCAATAGTGCATCGACATGTTTTTTCTAATTAATATACTATGTAATTTAGTCATAGATATTAATCTCATGATCATTGAGTCAAAAAAGTGTGCTTGGGAGCAAAAGACAAGTCATCCAAACCAGAAATGTTCGGAGGGATTCTTTATTTTGGAATTCAACCAATTAACATCAATAAGAAACCCTAATCATGATCACGGAACGCAGTGTTTGTTAGTATTGAACGAATTGTATAGATATAGACATTTTCTTCTTGATAAATATAGTTGTTAATATGGACACAAAAGATAATTTCATCGTCATTGCAACAAAAATAGTGCTTATAACAACAAATGGATCCTAATTGGCATGAAGGGAATAGAGAGCATTATTATTTAGGAAATAAACCACTTCACATTAGTACGAAAAGCAAACTAAGATGATTGAGTGCTTTTGGTGATGAAACTAAAAAAATTTAGATTTTCAATAGTGCATCGACATGTTTTTTTTAATTAATATACCATGTAATTTAGTCATAGATGTTAATCTCATGATCATTGCATCAAAAAGTGTGCATGGGACCAAAAGACAAGTCATCTAAACCAGAAATGTTCGGAGGGACACAAATGATAATTTCATAATCATCGGAAGAAAAATAGTGCTTGTCACAACAAAAGGAGCCTAATGGGCATGAAATGAATGGAAAGCATGATTATTTAGGAAATAAACCACTTCACATTAGTACAAAATGTAAATTAAGATGAATGAGTCCTTTGGCTGATGGAACTGAACACACTTAGAATTTAAAAAGTGCGTCGACATGTCTGTTTTAATTAATATAATATATAATTTAGTCATAAATGTTAATCTCATGATCATTGTGTCAAAAAGTGTGTTTGGAACCAAAAGGTGAATCTTCCAAAACCAGAAATGTTCTGAGGGATTCTTTATTTTGGAATTCAACCACTTAACGTCAATAAGAAAGCCTAATCAAGATCATCGAACACAGTGTTTGTTATTATTGAACGAATTGTATAAATAGGGACATATTTTTCTTGATAAATATAGTTGTTAACATGGACACAAAACATAATTTCATTGTCATTGCAAGAAAAATAGTGCTTATAACAACAAAAGGAGCGTGATTGGCATGTTGGGAATAGAAAGCATTATTATTTAGGAAATAAACCACTTCACATTACTATGAAAAGCAAACTGAGATGAATGAGTTCGTTTGGGTGATGAAATTAAACACATTTAGATTTTCAATAATGCATCGACATGTTTTTTTCTAATTAATATACTATGTAATTTAGTCATAGATATTAATCTCATGATCATTGAGTCGAAAAAGTGTGCTTGGGACCAAAAGGCAAGTCATCCAAACCAGAAATGTTCGGAGGGATTCTTTATTTTGGAATTCAACCAATTAACATCAATAAGAAACCCTAATCATGATCACGGAACGCAGTGTTTGTTAGTATTGAACGAATTGTACAGATATAGACATTTTTTTCTTGATAAATATAGTTGTTAATATGGACATAAAAGATAATTTCATCGTCATTGTAAGAAAAATAGTGCTTATAACAACAAATGGATCCTAATTGGCATGAAGGGAATTCAGAGTATTATTGTTTAGGAAATAAACCACTTCACATTAGTACGAAAAGCAAACTAAGATGATTGAGTGCTTTTGGTGATGAAACTAAACAAATTTAGATTTTCAATAGTGCATCGACAAGTTCTTTTTAATTAATATACTACGTAATTTAGTCATAGATGTTAATCTCATGATCATTGCGTCAAAAAGTGTGCATGGGACCAAAAGACAAGTCATCTAAACCATAAATGTTCGGAGGGACACAAATGATAATTTCATAATCATCGGAAGAAAAATAGTGCTTGTAACAACAAAAGGAGCCTAATGGGCATGAAATGAATGGAAAGCATGATTATTTAGGAAATAAACCACTTCACATTAGTACAAAATGTAAATTAAGATGAATGACTCCTTTGGCTGATGGAACTGAACACACTTAGAATTTAAAAAGTGCGTCGACATGTCTGTTTTAATTAATTACTGAGTAATTTAGTCATAAATGTTAATCTCATGGTCATTGGGTCAAAAAGTGTGTTTGGAACAAAAAAAAGGTGAATCTTCCAAAACCAGAAATGTTCTGAGGGATTCTTTATTTTGGAATTCAACCACCTAACATCAATAAGAAAGCCTAATCAAGATCATCGAACACAGTGTTTGTTATTATTGAACGAATTGTATAGATATGGACATTTTTTTCTTGATAAATATAGTTGTTAACATGGACACAAAACATAATTTCATTGTCATTGCAAGAAAAATAGTGCTTATAACAACAAAAGGAGCGTGATTGGCATGTTGGGAATAGAAAGCATTATTATTTAGGAAATAAACCACTTCACATTACTATGAAAAGCAAACTGAGATGAATGAGTTCGTTTGGTGATGAAATTAAACACATTTAGAATTTCAATAATGCATCGACATGTTTTTTCTAATTAATATACTATGTAATTTAGTCATAGATATTAATCTCATGATCATTGAGTCGAAAAAGTGTGCTTGGGACCAAAAGGCAAGTCATCCAAACCAGAAATGTTCGGAGGGATTCTTTATTTTGGAATTCAACCAATTAACATCAATAAGAAACCCTAATCATGATCACGGAACGCAGTGTTTGTTAGTATTGAACGAATTGTACAGATATAGACATTTTTTTCTTGATAAATATAGTTGTTAATATGGACATAAAAGATAATTTCATCGTCATTGTAAGAAAAATAGTGCTTATAACAACAAATGGATCCTAATTGGCATGAAGGGAATTCAGAGTCTTATTGTTTAGGAAATAAACCACTTCACATTAGTACGAAAAGCAAACTAAGATGATTGAGTGCTTTTGGTGATGAAACTAAACAAATTTAGATTTTCAATAGTGCATCGACAAGTTCTTTTTAATTAATATACTACGTAATTTAGTCATAGATGTTAATCTCATGATCATTGCGTCAAAAAGTGTGCATGGGACCAAAAGACAAGTCATCTAAACCATAAATGTTCGGAGGGACACAAATGATAATTTCATAATCATCGGAAGAAAAATAGTGCTTGTAACAACAAAAGGAGCCTAATGGGCATGAAATGAATGGAAAGCATGATTATTTAGGAAATAAACCACTTCACATTAGTACAAAATGTAAATTAAGATGAATGACTCCTTTGGCTGATGGAACTGAACACACTTAGAATTTAAAAAGTGCGTCGACATGTCTGTTTTAATTAATTACTGAGTAATTTAGTCATAAATGTTAATCTCATGGTCATTGGGTCAAAAAGTGTGTTTGGAACAAAAAGGTGAATCTTCCAAAACCAGAAATGTTCTGAGGGATTCTTTATTTTGGAATTCAACCACCTAACATCAATAAGAAAGCCTAATCAAGATCATCGAACACAGTGTTTGTTATTATTGAACGAATTGTATAGATATGGACATTTTTTTCTTGATAAATATAGTTGTTAACATGGACACAAAACATAATTTCATTGTCATTGCAAGAAAAATAGTGCTTATAACAACAAAAGGAGCGTGATTGGCATGTTGGGAATAGAAAGCATTATTATTTAGGAAATAAACCACTTCACATTACTATGAAAAGCAAACTGAGATGAATGAGTTCGTTTCGTGATGAAATTAAACACATTTAGAATTTCAATAGTGCATCGACATGTTTTTTCTAATTAATATACTATGTAATTTAGTCATAGATATTAATCTCATGATCATTGAGTCGAAAAAGTGTGCTTGGGAGCAAAAGACAAGTCATCATCCAAACCAGAAATGTTCGGAGGGATTCTTTATTTTGGAATTTCAACCAATTAACATCAATAAGAAACCCTAATCATGATCACGGAATGCAGTGTTTGTTAGTATTGAACGAATTGTATAGATATAGACATTTTCTTCTTGATAAATATAGTTGTTAATATGGACACAAAAGATAATTTCATCGTCATTGCAACAAAAATAGTGCTTATAACAACAAATGGATCCTAATTGGCATGAAGGGAATAGAGAGCATTATTATTTAGGAAATAAACCACTTCACATTAGTACGAAAAGCAAACTAAGATGATTGAGTGCTTTTGGTGTGATGAAACTAAAAAAATTTAGATTTTCAATAGTGCATCGACATGTTTTTTTTAATTAATATACCATGTAATTTAGTCATAGATGTTAATCTCATGATCATTGCGTCAAAAAGTGTGCATGGGACCAAAAGACAAGTCATCTAAACCAGAAATGTTCGGAGGGACACAAATGATAATTTCATAATCATCGGAAGAAAAATAGTGCTTGTCACAACAAAAAGGAGCCTAATGGGCATGAAATGAATGGAAAGCATGATTATTTAGGAAATAAACCACTTCACATTAGTACAAAATGTAAATTAAGATGAATAACTCCTTTGGCTGATGGAACTGAACACACTTAGAATTTAAAAAGTGCGTCGACATGTCTGTTTTAATTAATATAATATATAATTTAGTCATAAATGTTAATCTCATGATCATTGTGTCAAAAAGTGTGTTTGGAACCAAAAGGTGAATCTTCCAAAACCAGAAATGTTCTGAGGGATTCTTTATTTTGGAATTCAACCACTTAACGTCAATAAGAAAGCCTAATCAAGATCATCGAACACAGTGTTTGTTATTATTGAACGAATTGTATAAATAGGGACATATTTTTCTTGATAAATATAGTTGTTAACATGGACACAAAACATAATTTCATTGTCATTGCAAGAAAAATAGTGCTTATAACAACAAAAGGAGCGTGATTGGCATGTTGGGAATAGAAAGCATTATTATTTAGGAAATAAACCACTTCACATTACTATGAAAAGCAAACTGAGATGAATGAGTTCGTTTGGTGATGAAATTAAACACATTTAGAATTTTCAATAATGCATCGACATGTTTTTTCTAATTAATATACTATGTAATTTAGTCATAGATATTAATCTCATGATCATTGAGTCGAAAAAGTGTGCTTGGGACCAAAAGGCAAGTCATCCAAACCAGAAATGTTCGGAGGGATTCTTTATTTTGGAATTCAACCAATTAACATCAATAAGAAACCCTAATCATGATCACGGAACGCAGTGTTTGTTAGTATTGAACGAATTGTATAGATATAGACATTTTTTTCTTGATAAATATAGTTGTTAATATGGACATAAAAGATAATTTCATCGTCATTGTAAGAAAAATAGTGCTTATAACAACAAATGGATCCTAATTGGCATGAAGGGAATTCATAGTATTATTGTTTAGGAAATAAACCACTTCACATTAGTACGAAAAGCAAACTAAGATGATTGAGTGCTTTTGGTGATGAAACTAAACAAATTTAGATTTTCAATAGTGCATCGACATGTTTTTTTTAATTAATATACTACGTAATTTAGTCATAGATGTTAATCTCATGATCATTGCGTCAAAAAGTGTGCATGGGACCAAAAGACAAGTCATCTAAACCATAAATGTTTGGAGGGACACAAATGATAATTTCATAATCATCGGAAGAAAAATAGTGCTTGTAACAACAAAAGGAGCCTAATGGGCATGAAATGAATGGAAAGCATGATTATTTAGGAAATAAACCACTTCACATTAGTACAAAATGTAAATTAAGATGAATGACTCCTTTGGCTGATGGAACTGAACACATTTAGAATTTAAAAAGTGCGTCGACATGTCTGTTTTAATTAATTACTATGTAATTTAGTCATGAATGTTAATCTCATGGTCATTGGGTCAAAAAGTGTGTTCGGAACAAAAAGGTGAATCTTCCACAACCAGAAATGTTCTGATGGATTCTTTATTTTGGAATTCAACCAATTAACATCAATAACAAATCCTCATCAAAATCGTGGAACACAGTGTTTGTTATTTTTGAACGAATTGTATAGATATGAACATTTTTTTCTTGATAAATATAGTTGTTAATATGGACACAAAAGGTAATTTCATAGTCATTGCAAGAAAAATAGTACTTATAACAACAAAAGGAGCCTGATTGGCATGAAGGGAATAGAGAGCATTGTTATTTAGGAAATAAACCACTTCACATTACTACAAAAAGCAAACTGAGATGAATGAGTTCGTTTGGTGATGAAACTAAACACATTTACATTTTCAATAGTCCATCGACATGTTTTTTTTAATTAATATACTATGTAATTTAGTCATAGATATTAATCTCATGATCATTGTGTCGAAAAGTGTGTTTGGGACCAAAAGACAAGTCATCCAAACCAGAAATGTTCGGAGGGATTCTTTATTTTGGAATTCAACCAATTAATATCAATAAGAAGCCCTAATCATGATCACGGAACGCAGTATTTGTTAGTATTGAAGGAATTGTATAGCTATAGACATTTTTTTCTTGATAAATATAGTTGTTAACATGGACACAAAACATAATTTCATTGTCATTGCAAGAAAAATAGTGCTTATAACAACAAAAGGAGCGTGATTGGCATGTTGGGAATGGAAAGCATTATTATTTAGGAAATAAACCACTTCACATTATTATGAAAAGCAAACTGAGATGAATGAGTTCGTTTGGTGATGAAATTAAACACATTTAGAATTTTAATAATGCATCGACATGTTTTTTTTCTAATTAATATACTATGTAATTTAGTCATAGATATTAATCTCATGATCATTGAGTCGAAAAAGTGTGCTTGGGACCAAAAGGCAAGTCATCCAAACCAGAAATGTTCGGAGGGATTCTTTATTTTGGAATTCAACCAATTAACATCAATAAGAAACCCTAATCATGATCACGGAACGCAGTGTTTGTTAGTATTGAACGAATTGTATAGATATAGACATTTTTTTCTTGATAAATATAGTTGTTAATATGGACATAAAAAGATAATTTCATCGTCATTGTAAGAAAAATAGTGCTTATAACAACAAATGGATCCTAATTGGCATGAAGGGAATTCATAGTATTATTGTTTAGGAAATAAACCACTTCACATTAGTACGAAAAGCAAACTAAGATGATTGAGTGCTTTTGGTGATGAAACTAAACAAATTTAGATTTTCAATAGTGCATCGACATGTTTTTTTTAATTAATATACTACGTAGTTTAGTCATAGATGTTAATCTCATGATCATTGCGTCAAAAAGTGTGCATGGGACCAAAAGACAAGTCATCTAAACCATAAATGTTTGGAGGGACACAAATGATAATTTCATAATCATCGGAAGAAAAATAGTGCTTGTAACAACAAAAGGAGCCTAATGGGCATGAAATGAATGGAAAGCATGATTATTTAGGAAATAAACCACTTCACATTAGTAAAAAATGTAAATTAAGATGAATGACTCCTTTGGCTGATGGAACTGAACACACTTAGAATTTAAAAAGTGCGTCGACATGTCTGTTTTAATTAATTACTATGTAATTTAGTCATAAATGTTAATCTCATGGTCATTGGGTCAAAAAGTGTGTTCGGAACAAAAAGGTGAATCTTCCACAACCAGAAATGTTCTGATGGATTCTTTATTTTGGAATTCAACCAATTAACATCAATAACAAATCCTCATCAAAATCGTGGAACACAGTGTTTGTTATTTTTGAACGAATTGTATAGATATGAACATTTTTTTCTTGATAAATATAGTTGTTAATATGGACACAAAAGGTAATTTCATAGTCATTGCAAGAAAAATAGTACTTATAACAACAAAAGGAGCCTGATTGGCATGAAGGGAATAGAGAGCATTGTTATTTAGGAAATAAACCACTTCACATTACTACAAAAAGCAAACTGAGATGAATGAGTTCGTTTGGTGATGAAACTAAACACATTTACATTTTCAATAGTCCATCGACATGTTTTTTTTAATTAATATACTATGTAATTTAGTCATAGATATTAATCTCATGATCATTGTGTCGAAAAGTGTGTTTGGGACCAAAAGACAAGTCATCCAAACCAGAAATGTTCGGAGGGATTCTTTATTTTGGAATTCAACCAATTAATATCAATAAGAAGCCCTAATCATGATCACGGAACGCAGTATTTGTTAGTATTGAAGGAATTGTATAGCTATAGACATTTTTTTCTTGATAAATATAGTTGTTAACATGGACACAAAACATAATTTCATTGTCATTGCAAGAAAAATAGTGCTTATAACAACAAAAGGAGCGTGATTGGCATGTTGGGAATGGAAAGCATTATTATTTAGGAAATAAACCACTTCACATTACTATGAAAAGCAAACTGAGATGAATGAGTTCGTTTGGTGATGAAATTAAACACATTTAGAATTTCAATAGTGCATCGACATGTTTTTTCTAATTAATATACTATGTAATTTAGTCATAGATATTAATCTCATGATCATTGAGTCGAAAAAGTGTGCTTGGGAGCAAAAGACAAGTCATCCAAACCAGAAATGTTCGGAGGGATTCTTTATTTTGGAATTCAACCAATTAACATCAATAAGAAACCCTAATCATGATCACAGAATGCAGTGTTTGTTAGTATTGAACGAATTGTATAGATATAGACATTTTTTTCTTGATAAATATAGTTGTTAATATGGACACAAAAGATAATTTCATCGTCATTGTAAGAAAAATAGTGCTTATAACAACAAATGGATCTTAATTGGCATGAAGGGAATAGAGAGCATTAATATTTAGGAAATAAACCACTTCACATTAGTACGAAAAGCAAACTAAGATGATTGAGTGCTTTTGGTGATGAAACTAAAAAAATTTAGATTTTCAATAGTGCATCGACAAGTTTTTTTTAATTAATATACTACGTAATTTAGTCATAGATGTTAATCTCATGATTAGTGCATCAAAAAGTGTGCATGGGACCAAAAGACAAGTCATCTAAACCAGAAATGTTCGGAGGGACACAAATGATAATTTCATAATCATCGGAAGAAAAATAGTGCTTGTAACAACAAAAGGAGCCTAATTGGCATGAAATGAATGGAAAGTATCATTATTTAGGAAATAAACCACTTCACATTAGTACGAAATGTAAATTAAGATGAATGACTCCTTTGGCTGATGGAACTAAAGACATTTAGATTTTCAAAAGTGTGTCGACATGTCTGTTTTAATTAATATACTACATAATTTAGTCATAAATGTTAATCTCATGATCATTGTGTCAAAAAGTGTGTTTGGAACCAAAAGGTGAATCTTCCAAAACCAGAAATGTTCTGAGGGATTCTTTATTTTGGAATTCAACCACTTAACATCAATAAGAAACCTTAATCAAGATCATCGAACACAGTGTTTGTTATTATTGAACGAATTGTATAGATATGGACATTTTTTTGTTGATAAATATAGTTGTTAACATGGACACAAAACATAATTTCATTGTCATTGCAAGAAAAATAGTGCTTATAACAATAAAAGGAGCGTGATTGGCATGTTTGGAATAGAGAGCATTATTATTTAGGAAATAAACCACTTCACATTATTACGAAAAGCAAACTGAGATGAATGAGTTCGTTTGGTGATGAAACTCAACACATTTAGATTTTCAATAGTGCATTGACATGTTTTTTTTTAATTAATATACTATGTAATTCAGTCATAGATATTAATCTCATGATCATTATGTCGAAAAGTGTGCTTGAGACCAAAACACAAGTCATCCAAACCAGAAATGTTTGGAGGGACACAAATGATAATTTCATAATCATCGGAAGAAAAATAGTGCTTGTAACAACAAAAGGAGCCTAATGGGCATGAAATGAATGGAAAGCATGATTATTTAGGAAATAAACCACTTCCAATTACTATGAAAAGCAAACTCAGATGAATGAGTTCGTTTGGTGATGAAACTAAACACATTTAGATTTTCAATAGTGCATCGACATGTTTTTTTTAATTAATATACTATGTAATTTAGTCTTAGATATTAATCTCATGATCATTGTGTCGAAAAGTGTGCTTGGGACCAAAAGACAAGTCATCCAAACCAGAAATGTTCGGAGGGATTCTTTATTTTGGAATTCAGCCAATTAACATCAATCAGAAACCCTAATCATGATCACAGAACGCAATGTTTGTTAGTATTGAACGAATTGTATAGATATAGACATTTGTTTCTTGATAAATATAGTTGTTAATATGGACACAAAAGATAATTTCATCGTCATTGCAAGAAAAATAGTGTTTATAACAACAAATGGATCCTAATTGGCATGAAGGGAATAGAGAGCATTAATATTTAGGAAATAAACCACTTCACATTAGTACGAAAAGCAAACTAAGTTGATTGAGTGCTTTTGGTGATGAAACTAAAAAAATTTAGATTTTCAATAGTGCATCGACAAGTTTTTTTTTAATTAATATACTTCGTAATTTAGTCATAGATGTTAATCTCATGATCATTGCGTCAAAAAAGTGTGCCTGGGACCAAATGACAAGTCATCTAAACCAGAAATGTTCGGAGAGACACAAATGATAATTTTATAATCATCGGAAGAAAAATAGTGCTTGTAACCACAAAAGGAGCCTAATGGGCATGAAATGAATGGAAAGCATGATTATTTAGGAAATAAACCACTTCACATTAGTACAAAATGTAAATTAAGATGAATGACTCCTTTGGCTGATGGAACTGAACACACTTAGAATTTCAAAAGTGCGTCGACATGTCTGTTTTAATTAATTACTATGTAATTTAGTCATAAATGTTAATCTCATGGTCATTGGGTCAAAAAGTGTGTTTGGAACAAAAAGGTGAATCTTCCACAACCAGAAATGTTCTGATGGATTCTTTATTTTGGAATTCAACAAATTAACATCAATAACAAACCCTCATCAAAATCGTGGAACACAGTGTTTGTTATTTTTGAACGAATTGTATAGATATGAACATTTTTTTCTTGATAAATATAGTTGTTAATATGGACACAAAAGATAATTTCATAGTCATTGCAAGAAAAATAGTGCTTATAACAACAAAAGGAGCCTGATTGCCATGAAGGGAATAGAAAGCATTATTATTTAGGAAATCAACCACTTCATATTACTACGAAAAGCAAACTCAGATGAATGAGTTCGTTTGGTGATGAAACTAAACACATTTAGATTTTCAATAGTGCATCGACATGTTTTTTTAATTAATATACTATGTAATTTAGTCATAGATATTAATCTCATGATCATTATGTCGAAAAGTGTACTTGGGACCAAAAGTCAAGTCATCCAAACCAAAAATGTTCGGAGGGATTCTTTATTCTGGAATTCAACCAATTAACATCAATAACAAACCCTAATCATGATCACAGAACGCAGTCTTTGTTAGTATTGAACGAATTGTATAGATATAGACATTTTTTTCTTGATAAATATAGTTGTTAATATGGACACAAAAGATAATGTCATCGTCATTGCAAGAAAAATAGTGCTTATAACAACAAATGGATCCTAATTGGCATGAAGGGAATAGATAGCATTAATATTTAGGAAATAAACCACTTCACATTAGTACAAAAAGCAAACTAAGATGATTGAGTGCCTTTGGTGATGAAACTAAAAAAATTTAGATTTTCAATAGTGCATCGACAAGTTTTTTTTAATTAATATACTACGTAATTTAGTCATAGATGTTAATCTCATGACCATTGCGTCAAAACGTGTGCATGGGACCAAAAGACAAGTCATCTAAACCAGAAATGTTCGGAGGGACACAAATGATAATTTCATAATCATCGGAAGAAAAATAGTGCTTGTAACAACAAAAGGAGCCTAATGGGTATGAAATGAATCGAAAGCATGATTATTGAGGAAATAAACTACTTCACATTAGTACAAAATGTAAATTAAGATGAATGACTCCTTTGGCTGATGGAACTGAACACACTTAGATTTTCAAAAGTGCGTCGACATGTCTGTTTTAATTAATTACTATGTAATTTAGTCATAAATGTTAATCTCAGGGTCATTGTGTCAAAAAGTGTGTTTGGAACCAAAAGGTGAATCTTCCAAAACCAGAAATGTTTTGAGGGATTCTTTATTTTGGAAGTCAACCAATTAACATCAGTAAGAAAACCAGAAATGTTTTGACGGATTCTTTATTTTGGAATTCAACCAATTAACATCAGTAAGAACCCTCATCAAAATCCTGGAACACAGTGTTTGTTATTTTTGAACGAATTGTATAGATATGAACATTTTTTTCTTGATAAATATAGATGTTAATATGGACACAAAAGATAATTTCATAGTCATTGCAAGAAAAATAGTGCTTATGACAACAAAAGGAGCCTGATTGGCATGAAGGGAATAGAGAGCATTATTATTTAGGAAATAAACCACTTCACATTACTACGAAAAGTAAACTCAGATGAATGAGTTCGTTTGGTGATGAAACTAAACACATTTAGATTTTCAATAGTGCATCGACATGTTTGTTTAATTAATATACTATGTAAGTTAGTCATAGATATTAATCTCATGATCATTATGTCGAAAAGTGTGCTTGGGACCAAAAGTCAAGTCATCCAAACCAAAAATGTTCGGAGGGATTCTTTATTCTGGAATTCAACCAATTAACATCAATAAGAAACCCTAATCATGATCACAGAACGCAGTGTTTGTTAGTATTGAACGAATTGTATAGATATAGACATTTTTTTCTTGATAAATATAGTTGTTAATATGGATACAAAAGATAATTTCATCGTCATTTCAAGAAAAATAGAGCTTATAACAACAAATGGATCCTAATTGGCATGAAGGGAATAGAGAGCATTATTATTTAGGAAATAAACCACTTCACATTACTAGGAAAAGCAAACTGAGATGAATGAGGTCGTTTGGTGATGAAACTAAACAAATTTAGATTTTCAATAGTGCATCGACATGTTTTTTTTAATTAATATACTATGTAATTTAGTCATAGATGTTAATCTCATGATCATTGCGTCAAAAAGTGTGCATGGTACGAAAAGACAAGTCATCTAAACCAGACATGTTCGGAGGGACACAAATGATTATTTCATAATCATCGGAAGAAAAATAGTGCTTGTAAATTAAGATGAATGACTCCTTTGGCTGAAGGAACTGAACACACTTAGATTTTCAAAAGTGCGTCGTCATGTCTGTTTTAATTAATTACTATGTAATTTAGTCATAAATGTGAATCTCATGGCCGTTGTGTCAAAAAGTGTGTTTGCAACCAAAAGGTGAATCTTCCAAAATCAGAAATGTTCTCATGGATTCTTTATTTTGGAATTCAACCAATTAACATCAATAAGAAACCCTCATCAAAATCCTGGAACACAGTGTTTGTTATTTTTGAAAGAATTGTATAGATATGAACATTATTTTCTTGATAAATATAGTTGTTTATATGGACACAAAAGATAATTTCATAGTCATTGCAAGAAAAATAGTGCTTATAACAACAAAAGGAGCCTGATTGGCATGAAAGGAATAGAGAGCATTATTATTTAGGAAATAAACCACTTCACATTACTACGAAAAGCAAACTCAGATAAATGAGTTCGTTTGGTGATGAAACTAAACACATTTAGATTTCCAATAGTGCATCGACATGTTTTTTTTAATTAATATACTATGTAATTTAGTCATAGATCTTAATCTCATGGCCATTGTGTCGAAAAGTGTGCTTGGGACCAAAAGACAAGTCATCCAAACCAAAAATGTTCAGAGGGATTCTTTATTTTGGAATTCAACCAATTAACATCAATAAGAAACCCTAATCATGATCACAGAACGCAGTGTTTGTTAGTATTGAACGAATTGTATAGATATAGACATTGTTTTCTTGATAAATATAGTTGTTAATATGGATACAAAAGATAATTTCATCGTCATTGCAAGAAAAATAGTGCTTATAAGAAGAAATAGATCCTAATTGGCATGAAGGGAATAGAGAGCATTAATATTTAGGAAATAAACCACTTCACATTAGTACAAAAAGCAAACTAAGATGATTGAGTGCTTTTGGTGATGAAACTAAAAAAATTTAGATTTTTAATAGTGCATCGACAAGTTTTTTTTTAATTAATATACTACGTAATTTAGTCATAGATGTTAATCTCATGATCATTGCGTCAAAAAGTGTGCATGGGACCAAAAGACAAGTCATCTAAACCAGAAATGTTTGGAGGGACACAAATGATAATTTCATAATCATCGGAAGAAAAATAGTGCTTGTAACAACATAAGGAGCCTAATGGGCATGAAATCAATGGAAAGCATGATTATTTAGGAAATAAACCCCTTCACATTAGTACAAAATGTAAATTAAGATGAATGACTCCTTTGGCTGAAGGAACTGAACACACTTAGATTTTCAAAAGTGCGTCGTCATGTCTGTTTTAATTAATTACTATGTAATTTAGTCATAAATGTTAATCTCATGGTCGTTGTGTCAAAAAGTGTGTTTGCAACCAAAAGGTGAATCTTCCAAAACCAGAAATGTTCTAATGGATTCTTTATTTTGGAATTCGACCAATTAACATCAATAAGAAACCCTCATCAAAATCCTGGAACACAGTGTTGTTATTTTTGAAAGAATTGTATAGATATGAACATTTTTTTCTTGATAAATATAGTTGTTAATATGGACACAAAAGATAATTTCATAGTCATTGCAAGAAAAATAGTGCTTATAACAACAAAAGGAGCCTGATTGGCATGAAGGGAATAGAGAGCATTATTATTTAGGAAATAAACCACTTCACATTACTACGAAAAGCAAACTCAGATAAATGAGTTCGTTTGGTGATGAAACTAAACACATTTAGATTTCCAATAGTGCATCGACATGTTTTTTTTAATTAATATACTATGTAATTTAGTCATAGATCTTAATCTCATGGCCATTGTGTCGAAAAGTGTGCTTGGGACCAAAAGACAAGTCATCCAAACCAAAAATGTTCGGAGGGATTCTTTATTTTGGAATTCAACCAATTAACATCAATAAGAAACCCTAATCATGATCACAGAACGCAGTGTTTGTTAGTATTGAACGAATTGTATAGATATAGACATTGTTTTCTTGATAAATATAGTTGTTAATATGGATACAAAAGATAATTTCATCGTCATTGCAAGAAAAATAGTGCTTATAACAACAAATGGATCCTAATTGGCATGAAGGGAATAGAGAGCATTAATATTTAGGAAATAAACCACTTCACATTAGTACAAAAAGCAAACTAAGATGATTGAGTGCTTTTGGTGATGAAACTAAAAAAAATTTAGATTTTTAATAGTGCATCGACAAGTTTTTTTTTAATTAATATACTACGTAATTTAGTCATAGATGTTAATCTCATGATCATTGCGTCAAAAAGTGTGCATGGGACCAAAAGACAAGTCATCTAAACCAGAAATGTTCGGAGGGACACAAATGATAATTTCATAATCATCGGAAGAAAAATAGTGCTTGTAACAACAAAAGGAGCCTAATGGGCATGAAATGAATGGAAAGCATGATTATTTAGGAAATAAACCACCTCACATTAGTACAAAATGTAAATTAAGATGAATGACTCCTTTGGCTGAAGGAACTGAACACACTTAGATTTTCAAAAGTGCATCGTCATGTCTGTTTTAATTAATTGCTATGTAATTTAGTCATAAATGTTAATCTCATGGTCATTGTGTCAAAAAGTGTGTTTGGAACCAAAAGGTGAACCTTCCAAAACCAGAAATGTTCTGAGGGATTCATTATTTTAGAATTGAACCAATTAACATCAGTAAGAAATCCTCATCAAAATCCTGGAACACAGTGTTTGTTATTTTTGAACGAATTGTATAGATATGAACATTTTTTTCTTGATAAATATAGTTGTTAATATGGACACAAAAGATAATTTCATAGTCATTGCAAGAAAAATAGTGCTTATAACAACAAAAGGAGCCTGATTGGCATGAAGGGAATAGAGAGCATTATTATTTAGGAAATAAACCACTTCACATTACTACGAAAAGCAAACTGAACTGAGATGAATGAGTTCGTTTGGTGATGAAACTAAAAACATTTAGATTTTCAATAGTGCATCGACATGTTTTTTTTAATTAATATACTATGTAATTTTGTCATAGATCTTAATCTCATGATCATTGTGTCAAAAAGTGTGCTTGGGACCAAAAGACAAGTCATCCAAACCAAAAATGTTCGGAGGGATTCTTTATTTTGGAATTCAACCAATTAACATCAATGAGAAACCCTAATCATGATCACAGAACGCAGTGTTTGTTAGTATTGAACGAATTGTATAGATATAGACATTGTTTTCTTGATAAATATAGTTGTTAATATGGATACAAAAGATAATTTCATCGTCATTGCAAAAATAGTGCTTATAACAACAAATGGATCCTAATTGGCATGAAGGGAATAGAGAGCATTAATATTTAGGAAATAAACCACTTCACATTAGTACAAAAAGCAAACTAAGATGATTGAGTGCTTTTGGTGATGAAACTAAAAAAATTTAGATTTTTAATAGTGCATCGACAAGTTTTTTTTTAATTAATATACTACGTAATTTAGTCATAGATGTTAATCTCATGATCATTGCGTCAAAAAGTGTGCATGGGACCAAAAGACAAGTCATCTAAACCAGAAATGTTCGGAGGGACACAAATGATAATTTCATAATCATCGGAAGAAAAATAGTGCTTGTAACAACAAAAGGAGCCTAATGGGCATGAAATGAATGGAAAGCATGATTATTTAGGAAATAAACCACCTCACATTAGTACAAAATGTAAATTAAGATGAATGACTCCTTTGGCTGAAGGAACTGAACACACTTAGATTTTCAAAAGTGCGTCGTCATGTCTGTTTTAATTAATTACTATGTAATTTAGTCATAAATGTTAATCTCATGGTCATTGTGTCAAAAAGTGTGTTTGGAACCAAAAGGTGAACCTTCCAAAACCAGAAATGTTCTGAGGGATTCATTATTTTAGAATTGAACCAATTAACATCAGTAAGAAATCCTCATCAAAATCCTGGAACACAGTGTTTGTTATTTTTGAACGAATTGTATAGATATGAACATTTTTTTCTTGATAAATATAGTTGTTAATATGGACACAAAAGATAATTTCATAGTCATTGCGAGAAAAATAGTGCTTATAACAACAAAAGGAGCGTGATTGGCATGAAGGGAATAGAGAGCATTATTATGTAGGAAATAAACCACTTCACATTACTACGAAAAGCAAACTGAGATGAATGAGTTCGTTTGGTGATGAAACTAAAAACATTTAGATTTTCAATAGTGCATCGACATGTTTTTTTTAATTAATATACTATGTAATTTTGTCATAGATATTAATCTCATGATCATTGTGTCGAAAAGTGTGCTTGGGACCAAAAGTCAAGTCATCCAAACCAGAAATGTTCGGAGGGATTCTTTATTTTGGAATTCAACCAATTAACATCAATGAGAAACCCTAATCATGATCACAAAACGCAGTGTTTGTTATTATTTAGATTTTCCATAGTGCATCGACATGTTTTTTTTAATTAATATACTAGGTAATTTAGTCATAGATGTTAATCTCATGATCATTGCGTCAAAATGTGTGCATGGGACCAAAAGACAAGTCATCTAAACCAGAAATGTTCGGAGGGACACAAATGATAATTTCATAATCATCGGAAGAAAAATAGTGCTTGTAACAACAAAAGGAGCCTAATTGGCATGAAATGAATGGAAAGTATCATTATTTAGGAAATAAACCACTTCACATTAGTACGATATGTAAATTAAGATGAATGACTCCTTTGGCTGATGGAACTAAACACATTTAGATTTTCAAAAGTGCGTCGACATGACTATTTTAATTAATATACTATACAATTTAGTCATAAATGTTAATCTCATGGTCATTGTGTCAAAAAGTGTGCTTGGAACCAAAAGGTGAATCTTCCAAAACCAGAAATGTTCTGAGGGATTCCTTATTTTGGAATTCAACCACTTAACATCAATAGGAAACCCTAATCAAGATCATCAAACATAGTGTTTGTTATTATTGAACGAATTGTATAGATATAAACATTTTTTTCTTGATAAATATCGTTGTTAACATGGACACAAAAGATAATTTCATTGTCATTGCAAGAAAAATAGTGCTTTTAACAACAAAAGGTGCGTGATTGGCATGAAGGGAATAGAGAGCATTATTATTTAGGAAATAAACCACTTCACATTACTACGAAAAGCAAACTGAGATGAATGAGTTCGTTTGGTGATGAAACTAAACACATTTAGATTTTCAATAGTGCATCCACATGTCTTTTTTAATTAATATACTATGTAATTTAGTCATAGATGTTAATCTCATGATCATTGCTTCAAAAAGTGTGCTTGGGACAAAAAGACAAGTCACCTAAACTGGAAATGTTCCGAGGGAGACAAATGATAATTTCATAAACATTGGAAGAAAAATAGTGCTTGTAACAAGAAAAGGAGCCTAATTGGCATGAGGTGAATGAAAAGCATCATTATTTAGGAAATAAACCTCTTCACATTAGTACCAAATATAAATTATGATGAATGACTCCTTTGACTGATGGAACTAAATACATTGAGATTTGCAAAAGTGCGTCGCCATGTCTATTTTAATTAATATACTGTGTAATTTAGTCATAAATGTTAATCTCATGATCATTGTGTCAAAAAGTGTGTTTGGAACCAAAAGTTGAATCTTCCAAAACCAGAAATATTCTTAGGGATTCTTTATTTTGGAATTCAACCGATTAACATCAATAAGAAACCCTCATCAAAATCATGGAACACAGTGTTTGTTATTTTTGAACGAATTGTATAGATATGAACCTTTTTTTCTTGATAAATATAGTTGTTAATATGGACCCAAATGATAATTTCATAGTCATTGCAAGAAAAATAGTGCTTATAATAACAAAAGGAGCGTGATTGGCATGATGGGAATAGAGAGCATTATTATTTAGGAAATAAACCACTTCACATTACTACGAAAAGCAAACTGAGATGAATGAGGTCGTTTGGTGATGAAACTAAACAAATTTAGATTTTCAATAGTGCATCGACATGTTTTTTTAATTAATATACTATGTAATTTAGTCATAGATGTTAATCTCATGATCATTGTGTCAAAAAGTGTGCTTGGAACCAAAAGGTGAATCTTCCAAAACCAGAAATGTTCAGAGAGATTCCTTATTTTGGAATTCAACCACTTAACATCAATAGGAAACCCTAATCAAGATCATCGAACACAGTGTTTGTTATTATTGAACGAATTGTATAGATATAAACATTTTTTTCTTGATAAATATCGTTGTTAACATGGATGCAAAAGATAATTTCATTTTCATTGCAAGAAAAATAGTGCTTATAACAACAAAAGGAGCGTGATTGGCATGATGGGAATAGAGAGCATTATTATTTAGGAAATAAACCACTTCACATTACTACGAAAAGCAAACTGAGATGAATGAGGTCGTTTGGTGATGAAACTAAACAAATTTAGATTTTCAATAGTGCATCGACATGTTTTTTTTAATTAATATACTATGTAATTTAGTCATAGATGTTAATCTCATGATCATTGCGTCAAAAAGTGTGCATGGTACCAAAAGACAAGTCATCTAAACCAGACATGTTCGGAGGGACACAAATGATTATTTCATAATCATCGAAAGAAAAATAGTGCTTGTAACAACAAAAGGAGCCTAATTGGCATGAAATGAATGGAAAGTATCATTATTTAGGAAATAAACCACTTCACATTAGTACGAAATGTAAATTAAGATGAATGACTCCTTTGGCTGATGGAACTAAACACATTTAGATTTTCAAAAGTGCGTCGACATGTCTGTTTTAATTAATATACTATACAATTTAGTCATAAAGGTTAATCTCATGGTCATTGTGTCAAAAAGTGTGCTTGGAACCAAAAGGTGAATCTTCCAAAACCAAAAATGTTCTGAGGGATTCCTTATTTTGGAATTCAACCACTTAACATCAATAGGAAACCCTAATCAAGATCATCGAACACAGTGTTTGTTATTATTGAACGAATTGTATAGTTATAAACATTTTTTTCTTGATGAATATCGTTGTTAACATGGACACAAAAGATAATTTTATTGTCATTGCAAGAAAAATAGTGCTTATAACAACAAAAGGAGCGTGATTGGCATGCAGGGAATAGAGAGCATTATTATTTAGGAAATAAACCACTTCACATTACTACGAAAAGCAAACTGAGATGAATGAGTTCGTTTGGTGATGAAACTAAACACATTTAGATTTTCAATAGTGCATCCACATGTCTTTTTTAATTAATATACTATGTAATTTAGTCATAGATGTTAATCTCATGATTATTGCTTCAAAAAGTGTGCTTGGGACCAAAAGACAAGTCACCTAATCTAGAAATGTTCGGTGGGAGACAAATGATAATTTCATAAACATTGGAAGAAAAAAAGTGCTTGTAACAAGAAAAGGAGCCTAATTGGCATGAGGTGAATGAAAAGCATCATTATTTAGGAAATAAACCTCTTCACATTAGTACGAAATATAAATTATGATGAATGACTCCTTTGGCTGATGGAACTAAACACACTTAGATTTGTAAAAGTGCGTCGCAATGTCTGTTTTAATTAATATACTAGGTAATTTAGTCATAAATGTTAATCTCATGATCATTGTGTCAAAAAGTGTGTGTGGAACCAAAAGGTGAATCTTCCAAAACCAGAAATGTTCTGAGGGATTCTTTATTTTGGAATTCAATCGTTTAACATCAATCAGAAACCCTCATTAAAATCATGGAACACAGTGTTTGTTATTTTTGAACGAATTGTATAGATAAGGACCTTTTTTTCTTGATAAATATAGTTGTTAATATGGACACAAAAGATAATTTCATAGTCATTGCAAGAAAAATAGTACTGATAACAACAAAAGGAGCCTGATTGGCATGAAGGGAATAGAGAGCATTATTATTTAGGAAATAAACCACTTCACATTACAACGAAAAGCAAACTGAGATGAATGAGTTCGTTTGGCGATGAAACTAAACACATTTAGATTTTCAATAGTGCATCGACATGTTTTTTTAATTAAAATAGTATGTAATTTAGTCATAGATATTAATCTCATGATCATTGTGCCGAAAAGTGTGCTTGGGACCAAAAGACAAGTCATCCAAACCAGAAATGTTCGGAGGGATTCTTTATTTTGGAATTCAACCAATTAACATCAATAAGAAACCCTAATCATGATCACGGAACGCAGTGTTTGTTAGTATTGATCGAATTGTATAGATATAGACATTTTTTTCTTGATAAATATAGTTGTTAATATGGACACAAAAGATAATTTCATCGTCATTGCAAGAAAAATAGTGCTTATAACAACAAAAGGAGCGTGATTGGCATGAAGGGAATAAAGAGCATTATTATTTCAGAAATAAACCACTTCACATTACTACGAAAAGCAAACTGAGATGAATGAGTTCGTTTGGTGATGAAATTAAACACATTTAGATTTTCAATAGTGCATCCACATGTTTTTTTAATTAATATACTATGTAATTTAGTCATAGATCTTAATCTCATGATCATTGCTTCAAAAAGTGTGCTTGGGACCAAAAGACAAGTCACCTAAACTAGAAATGTTCAGAGGGAGACAAATGATAATTTCATAAACATTGGAAGAAAAATAGTGCTTGTAACAAGAAAAGGAGCCTAATTGGCATGAGATGAATGAAAAGCATCATTATTTAGGAAATAAACCTCTTCACATTAGTACGAAATATAAATTATGCTGAATGACTCTTTTGGCTGATGGAACTAAACACATTTAGATTTGCAAAAGTGCGTCGCCATGTCTGTTTTAATTAATATACTATGTAATTTAGTCATAAATGTTAATCTCATGATCATTGTGTCAAAAAGTGTGTTTGGAACCAAAAGGTGAATCTTCCAATACCAGAAATGTTCTGAGGGATTCTTTATTTTGGAATTCAATCGATTAACATCAATAAGAAACCTCATCAAAATCATGGAACATAGTGTTTGTTATTTTTGAACGAATTGTATATATATGAACCTTTTTTTCTTGATAAATATAGTTGTTAATATGGACACAAAAGATAATTTCACAGTCATTGCAAGAAAAATAGTGCTTATAACAACAAAAGGAGCCTGATTGGCATGAAGGGAATAGAGAGCATTATTATTTAGGAAATAAACCAGTTCACATTACTACGAAAAGAAAACTGAGATGAATGAGTACGTTTGGTGATGAAACTAAACACATTTAGATTTTCAATAGTGCATCGACATCTTTTTTTTAATTAATATACGATGTAATTTAGTCATAGATATTAATCTCATGATCATTGTGTCGAAAAGTGTGCTTGGGACCAAAAGACAAGTCATCCAAACAAAAAATGTTCGGAAGGATTCATTATTTTGGAATTCAACCAATTAACATCAATGAGAAACCCTAATCATGATCACGGAACGCAGTGTTTGTTAGTATTGAACGAATTGTATAGATATAGACATTTTTTTCTTGATAAATTGTTGGAGATTGGAAGAGTAATAATCCTTCTTATTCTGAAGAATACATTAGACAATAGTTTTATAGATGCTAGACCTAGTAAAAAAGGAAAGTAATAAAAGGTAAAAATACATCAAATCCCATAACTTATGGGACCTTAAAAAACCTACCTAAATTAGTTTATTTCTAAAGATATATTCTAAAAATAGCTAACTATGCACAACATAAGCCACTAATCACGTTTTCCTACACTCCTCCTCAAGCTGGTGAATAGGCATTTTCCATTCCCAGCTTGGATATTATATTTTGAAACACCGAACTGGTTAACCCTTTGGTGAGTACATCCGCAAGCTGGCTGTGTGTAGGCATGTAAGCGGTACAAATCAACCGCTCTCCAAGTGTTCTTTGATAAAGTGTCTGTCGACTTCAATGTGCTTTGTTCGATCATGTTGTACTGGGTTGTGAGCTATGCTGATTGCAAACTTGTTGTCACAATAGAGTCTTATTGAGTCATCCCATTTAATCCTCAAGTCTTCTATAATGATTTTTAACCAAAGTACTTCACACACACCTTGAGCCATTGCTCGAAATTCTGCTTCTGCACTAGACCTGGCCACTACATTCTGTTTTTTACTCCTCCATGTCACAAGGTTTCCACCAAGAAAGGTGCAATATCCAGTGGTTGACTTTCTGTCAATAATTGACCCAGCATAATCAGCATCTGTGTATGTCTCAAGTACTAAACCTCCATTCCTTTTGAATAAAATACCTTTTCCTGGTACTCCCTTAAGGTACTGTAATACTCGGTAAGCTGCTTGTAGATGAACTTCCTTTGGGTTATGCATGAATTGGCTAATCACACTAACTGCATATGTTATATCTGGTCGTATGTGAGACAAATAAATAAGTCTTCCTACAAGGCGTTGATATGTTGCCTTGTCTACCGCAACATCCTCCTCTGCTTTTCCAAGTTTGACATTCTGATCTATTGGAGTACTTGCTGGTTTGCATGCTGTCATGCCTATTTCCTTTAGGAGATCCGTGACATACTTTTGTTGGGAGATAAAAATGCCTTGCTTAGAGTGAGCAACCTCAATCCCAAGAAAATATTTGAGCCTTCCTAACACCTTGATCTCAAATTCCTTGCCCAAACAATGACTCAAGATTTGTTTTTCTTTGTCATCATCTCCTGTCACTATTATGTCATCAACATAAACCAAGAGAGCTGTGACTCCCCCTGACCTTGAGTGTTTAATGAACAATGTATGATCCCCTTGGCTTTGTTTGTATCCCATAGCTATCATAACTCTAGCAAATCATCCGAACCATGCTCGTGGTGATTGTTTTAGACCATATAAGGCTTTCTTCAATTTATACACAGTGTGAGAATCCAAGTTCTTCCTATAACCTGGTGGGACCTCCATATAAATTTCTTCCTCTAGTTCTCCATGCAAGAATGCATTTTTTACATCGAACTGCTATAATTCCCAACCATAGTTAGCTGCCAATGACAATAAAACTCTAACAGTATTCATTTTTGCAACTGGTGCAAAAGTTTCTAGATAATCAATTCCATAGCTTTGAGTATATCCTTTGGCTACTAACCTTGCTTTGTATCTTTCTATTGATCCATCTGCTCTATACTTTATTGTATACACCCATTTACACCCTACAGGCTTCTTTCCCACTGGTAACTTTACCAACTCCCAGGTTTTATTTTTCTCAAGTGCCTCCATTTCCACATTCATAGCTTGTTTCCATTTCTCGTTGGACAACGCCTCGGATAAGGTGGTAGGAATGGTAATGGTGTTTAAGCTAACAAGGAAGGATCGATGAGATGGTGAAAATTTCTTAAAAGACATAAAGTGTGCAAGAGGATATAAAGGTTGTTTTGTGCACTCTCTTGTTGCTTTCCTAATAGCAATGGGAAGATCCTGGTCATCCCTACTCATATGAAATTCAGTTTCATTTTGCAATGTAGGATTAGGTAATTTTGTGCACTCCCTTGTTGCTTTCCTAATAGAAATGGGAAGATCCTGGTCATCCTTACTCATATGAAATTCAGTTTCATTTTGCAATGTAGGATTAGATATTCTTACCTCATTCTCAGGACTTGGGTTGGACTCTTGGACCTGCATAAATTCAGGAACGATCATCTTCTTCCTTGTGAACACCTTGCCCTTGCCAAAACTTACATTCTCAGGTGCAGAATCTGGTTTTTCTTGAGGATTTTCAGACATATGGTTTGGTTCATTTTCAACTATGTGTTTAGGAAGATTTTCAGGCACACGGTTTGGTATAATGGGACAAGATGAACTGGATGGTTTTACACATGGACAGTGGCAATAGATCAAGTAAAACATCCTCATCCTTATTTTCTATTGTTAAATTCTCCCCCTGAAAATAAGGATGGGTGAAGTAAGACTCATGTTCATTGAAAGTGACATCTATTGAGACATAGAACTTCCTTGATGGAGGATGGTAGCACTTATACCCCTTTTGAGTTGAGGAATACCCCACAAAGACACATTTTATGGCCCTTGGATCTAATTTCCCTTTAGTTGGACAGTGAACATGAACAAATGATACACACCCAAATATTCTAGGAACAAGGTTATTTGTAGTTTGTAGGTTAGGGTAGAATGTGGAGAGTATTTCCATAGGACTTTTGAATCCCAAAACTCTAGATGGCAAACGATTTATGAGATGGGCAGCAATGAGAACTGCTTCCCCCCAAAAATTTTTAGGCACATTGTTTTGGAACATAAAGGCTCGGGTTTTTTCAAGAAGGTGACCATTTTTCCTTTCCGCTACTCCATTTTGTTGTGGGGTATTGACACAAGATGATTCATGTACTATACCTTCTTTTTGAAAATATGGAGTTAGGGTTTGATTGAAATATTCCCTAGCATTATCTGACCTAAACCTTTTGATATTGATTCCAAATTGATTTTTGACCATGGAGAAAAAATTTGGGAGAACAGTAATAACATCTGATTTATGCTTGAGTAGAAAAATCCAGGGAACACGAGTACAGTCATCAATAAATGAAACAAACCATCTTGCTCCAGAAATATTAGGAATAGACGTAGGACCCCAAATATCACTATGAACAAGATAGAAAGGAACAGAACTCTTTTTGTTACTGGCTGGAATTGGTATACGCTTATGTTTAGCAAGTTCACATACCTCACAATGAAAGGTTTCAACATTTAGATTTTTAAACAAAGAAGGAAACAGAATTTCAATAATTCTAAAAGATGGATGTCCAAGTCAGCGATGATGGAGCCAAACTTTCTCTTTATTGGATGAAAGATTTTCTGACATAAAAGACTGGGATAATCTGCCCTTAGTAATGTTTAACTGACTTGGTGCTTCAAGGTAGTAGAGACCATACCGTTCTTTAGCATGTCCAATCATCTTCCCCGAATCCTTGTCCTGAAATTCACAATAGTCGTGATGAAAAACCACATTGCAGTATAAATCTTGAGTAAGTTTTTGTATAGAAATCAAATTTGTGGACAGTTGAGGGACATGGAGGACATTTTTTAGGATCAGGACCTATTTTAACATTCCCTACACCAGCTACAGTGGTCACAGAACCGTCTGCTGTGGCTATTTTCCTACTGCTTGGACATGGGGAATACGTGGAAAAAATATTTGGTAAGTGAGTCATATGGTTAGTAGCTCCTGAGTCCATGACCCAGGAGTTGGCAAAGGTTGTACCCGAAACATTTAACCCAATGGAGAATGGAAACTCACCTGAATATGCCAAAGAACAGGTACCTGAGGGTGTTTCAAGGTTGTTGATAAGTGATCCTATCCTCTCGATCACTTCTTGGTTAGGACTGCCTATCTCCTTTGGGGTTGATTCACTTAGTTGTACTGCAGCAACGTGAGCCTGCCTATAGTTCCTTGGTTGTTCTCCAATTTGTTGAGATCGAACCCCCTCTGATTGGGTTGTAGAACCTGTCTCTGCAACCTCAGACATCTTTTATGGAAAAAAAAAATAACAATTCTAGGCAATTAAGGCCTTCCACGTGAAGTAGGGATCACCAGCAATAAAGGCTAGTAATCTGTTTTGATGTCAAAGAAAAGAAAAGAAAATAGAAGGAAGAAGACTAAGAAGAGACCTGGCTCTGATACCATGTTGGAGATTGAAAGAGTAATAATCCTTCTTATTCTGAATAATACATTAGACAATAGCTTTATAGATGCTAGACCTAGTAAAAAAGGAAAGTAATAAAAGGTAAAAATACATCAAATCCCATAACTTATGGGACCTTAAAAAACCTACCTAAATTAGTTTATTTCTAAAGATATATTCTAAAAATAGCTAACTATGCACAATATAAGCCACTAATCACGTTTTCCTACATAAATATAGTTGTTAATATGGACACAAAAGATAATTTCATCGTCATTGTAAGAAAAATAGTGCTTATAACAACAAATGGATACTAATTGGCATGAAGGGAATAGAGAGCATTATTATTTAGAAAATAACTCACTTCACATTAGTACGATAAGCAAACTAAGATGATTGAGTGCTTTTGGTGATGAAACTAAACAAATTTAGATTTTCAATAGTGCATCGACATGTTTTTTTTAATTAATATACTATGTAATTTAGTCATAGATGTTAATCTCATGATCATTGTGTCAAAAAGTGTGCATGGGACCAAAAGACAAGTCATCTAAACCAAAAATGTTCGGAGGGACACAAATGATAATTTCATAATCATCGGAAGAAAAATAGTGCTTGTAACAACAAAAGGAGCCTAATTGGCATGAAGTGAATGGAAAGTTATCATTATTTAGGAAATAAACCACTTCACATTAGTACGAAATGTAAATTAAGATGAATGACTCCTTTGGCTGATGGAACTAAACACATTTAGATTTTCCAAAGTGCGTCGACATGTCTATTTTAATTAATATACTATGTAATTTAGTCATAAATGTTAATCTCATGATCATTGTGTCAAAAAGTGTGTTTGGAACCAAAAGGTGAATCTTCCAAAACCAGAAATGTTCTGAGGGATTCTTTATTTTGGAATTCAACCACTTAACATCAATAAGAAACCCTAATCAAGATCACCGAACACAGTGGTTGTTATTATTGATCGAATTGGATAGATATCGACATTTTTTTCTTGATAAATATAGTTGTTAACATGGACACAAAAGATAATTTCATTTTCATTGCAAGAAAAATAGTGCTTATAACAACAAAAGGAGCGTGATTGGCATGAAGGGAATAGAGAGAATTATTATTCAGGAAATAAACCACTTCACATTACTACGAAAAGAAAACTGAAATGAATGAGTTCGTTTGGTGATGAAACAAAACACATTTAGATTTTCAATAGTGCATCCACATGTTTTTTTTAATTAATATACTATGTAATTTAGTCATAGATGTTAATCTCATGATCATTGCTTCAAAAAGTGTGCTTGGGACCAAAAGACAAGTCACCTAAACTAGAAATGTTCGGTGGGAGACAAATGATAATTTCATAACGATTGGAAGAAAAATAGTGCTTGTAACAAGAAAAGGAGCCTAATTGGCATGAGGTGAATGAAAAGCATCATTATTTAGGAAATATACATCTTCACATTAGTACGAAATATAAATTATGATGAATGACTCCTTTGGCTGATGGAACGAAACGCATTTAGATTTTTAAAAGTGCGTTGACATGTCTGTTTTAATAAATATACTATGTAATTTAGTCATAAATGTTAATCTCATGATCATTGTGTCAAAAAGTGTGTTTGGAACCAAAAGGTGAATCTTCCAAAACCAGAAATGTTCTGACGGATTCTTTATTTTGGAGTTCAACCGTTTAACATCAATAAGAAACCCCCATCAAAATCATGGAACACAGTGTTTGTTATTTTTGAATTAATTGTATGGATAAGAACCTTTTTTCCTTGATAGATATAGTTGTTAATATGGAAACAAAAGATAATTTCATAGTCATTGCAAGAAAAATAATGCTTATAACTACAAAAGGATCCAGATTGGCATGAAGGGAATAGAAAGCATTATTATTTAGGAAATCAACTAGTTCACATTACTACGGAAAGCAAACTGAGATGAAAGAGTTCGTTTGGTGATGAAACTAAACACATTTAGACTTTCAATAGTGCATCGACATGTTTTTTTTAATTAATATACTATGTAATTTAGTCATAGATATTAATCTCATGATCATTGTGTCGAAAAGTGTGCTTGGGACCAAAAGACAAGTCATCCAAACCAGAAATGTTCGGAGGGATTCTTTATTTTGGAATTCAACCAATTAACATCAATAAGAAACCCTAATCATGATCACAGAACGCAGTGTTTGTTAGTATTGAACGAATTGTATAGATATAGACATTTTTTTCTTGATAAATATAGTTGTTAATATGGACACAAAAGATAATTTCATCGTCATTGCAAGAAAAATAGTGCTTATAACAACAAAAGGAGCCTGATTGGCATGAAGGGAATAGAGAGCATTATTATTTTGAAAATAAACCACTTCACATTACTACGAAAAGCAAACTGAGATGAATGAGTTCGTTTGGTGATGAAATTAAACACATTTAGATTTTCAATAGTGCATCCACATGTTTTTCTTAATTAATATATACTATGTAATTTAGTCATAGATGTTAATCTCATGATCATTGCTTCAAAAAGTGTGCTTGGGACCAAAAGACAAGTCACCTAAACTAGAGATGTTCAGAGGGAGACAAATGATAATTTCATAAACATTGGAAGAAAAATAGTGCTTGTAACAAGAAAAGGAACCTAATTGGCATGAGGTGAATGAAAAGCATCATTATTTAGGAAATAAACCTCTTCACATTAGTACGAAATATAAATTATGATGAATGACTCCTGTGGCTGATGGAACTAAACACATTTAGATTTGCAAAAGTGCGTCGCCATGTCTGTTTTAACTAATATACTATGTAATTTAGTGATAAATGTTAATCTCATGATCATTGTATCAAAAAGTGTGTTTGGAACCAAAAGGTGAATCTTCCAAAACCAGAAATGTTCTGAGGGATTCTTTATTTTGGAATTCAACCGATTAACATCAATAAGAAACCCTCATCAAAATCATGGAACACAGTGTTTGTTATTTTTGAACGAATTGTATAGATATGAACCTTTTTTTCTTGATAAATATAGTTGTTAATATGGACACAAAAGATAATTTGATAGTCATTGCAAGAAAAATAGTGCTTATAACAACAAAAGGAGCCTAATTGGCATGAAGGGAATAGAGAGCATTATTATTTAGGAAATAAACCACTTCACATTACTCGAAAAGCAAACTGAGATGAATGAGTTCGTTTGGTGATGAAACTAAACACATTTAGATTTTCAATAGTGCATCGACATGTTTTTTTTAATTAATATACTATGTAATTTAGTCATAGATATTAATCTCATGATCATTATGTCGAAACGTGTGCTTGGGACCAAAGGAGAAGTCATCCAACCCAGAAATGTTCGGAGGGATTCTTTATTTTGGAATTCAACCAATTAACATCAATAAGAAACCCTAATCATGATCACGGAATGCAGTGTTTGTTAGTATTGAACGAATTGTATTGATATAGACATTTTTTTCTTGATAAATATAGTTGTTAATATGGACACAAAAGATAATTTCATCGTCATTGCAAGAAAAATAGTGCTTATAACAAATGGATCCTAATTGGCAGGAAGGGAATAGAGAGCATTATTATTTAGGAAATAACCCACTTCACATTAGTACGAAAAGCAAACTAAGATGATTGAGTGCTTTTGGTGATGAAACTAAACAAATTTAGATTTTCAATAGTGCATCGACATGTTTTTTTTAATTAATATACTATGTAATTTAGTTATAGATGTTAATCTCATGATCATTGTGTCAAAACGTATGCATGAGACCAAAAGACAAGTCATCTAAACCAGAAATGTTCGGAGGGACAGAAATGATAATTTCATAATCATCGGAAGAAAAATAGTGCTTGTAACAACAAAAGGAGCGTAATTGGCATGAAATGAATGGAAAGTATCATTATTTAGGAAATAAACCACTTCACATTAGTACGAAATGTAAATTAAGATGAATGACTCCTTTGGCTGATGGAACTAAACACATTTAGATTTTCCAAAGTGCGTCGACATTTCTATTTTAATTAATATACTATGTAATTTAGTCATAAATGTTAATCTCATGATCATTGTGTCAAAAAGTGTGTTTGGAACCAAAATGTGAATCTTCCAAAACCAGAAATGTTCTGAGGGATTCTTTATTTTGGAATTCAACCACTTAACATCAATAAGAAACCCTAATCAAGATCATCGAACACAGTGGTTGTTATTATTCAACGAATTGTACAGATATCGACATTTTTTTCTTGATAAATATAGTTGTTAACATGGACACAAAAGATAATTTCATTGTCATTGCAAGAAAAATAATGCTTATAACAACAAATGGATCCTAATTGGCATGAAGGGAATAGAGAGCATTATTATTTAGGAAACAACCCACTTCACATTAGTACGAAATGCAAACTAAGATGATTGAGTGCTTTTGGTGATGAAACTAAGCAAATTTAGATTTTCAATAGTGCATCGACATGTTTTTTTAATTAATATACTATGTAATTTAGTCATAGATGTTAATCTCATGATCATTGTGTCAAAACGTATGCATGAGACCAAAAGACAAGTCATCTAAACCAGAAATGTTCAGAGGGACAGAAATGATAATTTCATAATCATCGGAAGAAAAATAGTGCTTGTAGCAACAAAAGGAGCCTAATTGGCATGAAATGAATGGAGAGCATCATTATTTAGGAAATAAACCACTTCACATTAGTACAAAATGTAAATTAAGATGAATGACTCCTTTGGGTGATGGAACTAAACACATTTAGATTTTCCAAAGTGCGTCGACATTTCTATTCTAATTAATATACTATGTAATTTAGTCATAAATGTTAATCTCATTATCATTGTGACAAAAAGTGTGTTTGGAACCAAAAGGTGAATCTTCCAAAACCAGAAATGTTCTGAAAGATTCTTTATTTTGGAATTCAACCACTTAACATCAATAAGAAACCCTAATCAAGATCATCGAACACAGTGGTTGTTATTATTGAACGAATTGTATAGATATCGACATTTTTTTCTTGATAAATATAGTTGTTAACATGGACACAAAAGATAATTTCATTGTCATTGCAAGAAAAATAGTGGTTATAACAACAAAAGAAGCGTGATTGGCATGAAGGGAATAGAGAGCATTATTATTTAGGAAATAAACCACTTCACATTACTACGAAAAGAAAACTAAGATGAATGAGTTCGTTTGGTCATGAAACTAAACACATTTAGATTTTCAATAGTGCATCCACATGTTTTTTTAATTAAGATACTATGTAATTTAGTCATAGCTATTAATCTCATGATCATTGCTTCAAAAAGTGTGCTTGGGACCAAAAGACAAGTCACCTAAACTAGAAATGTTCGGTGGGAGACAAATTATAATTTCATAAACATTGGAAGAAAAATAGTGCTTGTAACAAGAAAAGGAGCCTAATTGGCATCAGGTGAATGAAAAGCATCATTATTTAGGAAATAAACCTCTTCACATTAGTACAAAATATAAATTATGATGAATGACTCCTTTGGCTGATGGAACTAAACACATTTAGATTTGCAAAAGTGCATCGCCATGTCTGTTTTAATTAATATACTATGTAATTTAGTCGTAAATGTTAATCTCATGATCATTGTGTCAAAAAGTGTGATTGGAACCAAAAGGTGAATCTTCCAAAACCAGAAATGTTCTGAGGGATTCTTTATTTTGGAATTCAACCACTTAACATCAATAAGAAACCCTAATTAAGATCATCGAACACAGTGTTTGTTATTATTGAACGAACTATATAGATATGGACATTTTTTTCTTGATAAATATCGTCGTTAACATGGACACAAAAGATAATTTCATTGTCATTGCAAGAAAAATAGTGGTTATAACAACAAAAGGAGCGTGATTGGCATGAAGGGAATAGAGAGCATTATTATTTAGGAAATAAACCACTTCACATTACTACGAAAAGTAAACTGAGATGAATGAGTTCATTTGGTGATGAAATTAAACACATTTAGATTTTCAATAGTGCATCCACATGTTTCTTTTAATTAATATACTATGTAATTTAGTCATAGATGTTAATCTCATGATCGTTGCTTCAAAAAGTGTGCTTGGGACCAAAAGACAAGTCATCCAAACCAGAAATGTTCGGAGGGATTCTTTATTTTGGAATTCAACCAATTAACATCAATAAGAAACCCTAATCATGATCACGGAACGCAGTGTTTGTTAGTATTGAACGATTTGTATAGATATAGATATTTTTTTCTTGATAAATATAGTTGTTAATATGGACACAAAAGATAATTTCATCGTCATTGCAAGAAAAATAGTGCTTATAACAACAAATGGATCCTAATTGGCATGAAGGGAATAGAGAGCATTATTATTTAGGAAATAACCCACTTCACATTAGTACGAAAAGCAAACTAAGATGATTGAGTGCTTTTGGTGATGAAACTAAACAAATTTAGATTTTCAATAGTGCATCGACATGTTTTTTTTAATTAATATACTCTGTAATTTAGTCATAGATGTTAATCTCATGATCATTGCGTCAAAGAGTGTGCATAGGACCAAAAGACAAGTCATCTAAACCAGAAATGTTCGGAGGGAAACAAATGATAATTTCATAATCATCGGAAGAAAAATAGTGCTTGTAACAACAAAAGGAGCCTAATTGGCATGAAATGAATGGAAAGCATCATTATTTAGGAAATAAACCACTTCACATTAGTACAAAATGTAAACTAAGAATAATGACTCCTTTGGTTGATGGAACTAAACACATTTAGATTTTCCAAAGTGCGTCGACATGTCTTTTTTATTAATATACTATGTGATTTAGTCATAAATGTTAATCTCATGATCATTGTGTCAAAAAGCGTGATTGCAACCAAAAGGTGAATCTTCCAAAACAAGAAATGTTCTGAGGGATTCTTTATTTTGGAATTCAACCACTTAACATCAATAAGAAACCCTAATCAAGATCATCGAACACAGTGTTTGTTATTATTGAACGAACTATATTGATATGGACATTTTTTTCTTGATAAATATCGTTGTTAACAAGGACACAAAAGATAATTTCATTGTCATTGCAAGAAAAATAGTGGTTATAACAACAAAAGGAGCGTGATTGGCATGAAGGGAATAGAGAGCATTATTATTTAGGAAATAAACCACTTCACATTACTATGAAAAGCAAACTGAGATGAATGAGTTCGTTTGGTGATGAAATTAAAAACATTTAGATTTTCAATAGTGCATCCACATGTTTTTTTTTAATTAATATACTATGTAATTAAGTCATAGATGTTAATCTCATGATCGTTGCTTGAAAAAGTGTGCTTGGGACCAAAAGACAAGTCATCCAAACCAGAAATGATCGGAGGGATTCTTTATTTTGGAATTCAACCAATTAACATCAATAAGAAACCCTAATCATGATCACGGAATGCAGTGTTTGTTAGTATTGAACGAATTGTATAGATATAGACATTTTTTTCTTGATAAATATAGTTGTTAATATGGACACAAAAGATAATTTCATCGTCATTGCAAGAAAAATAGTGCTTATAACAACAAATTGATCCTAATTGGCATGAAGGGAATAGAGAGCATGATTATTTAGGAAATAACCCACTTCACATTAGTACGAAATGCAAACTAAGATGATTCAGTGCTTTTGGTGATGAAACTAAACAAATTTAAATTTTCAATAGTGCATCCACATGTTTTTTTTAATTAATATACTATGTAATTTAGTCATAGATGTTAATCTCATGATCATTGCGTCACAGAGTGTGCATAGGACCAAAAGACAAGTCATCTAAACCAGAAATGTTTGGAGGGACACAAATGATAATTTCATAATCATCGGAAGAAAAATAGTGCTTGTAACAACAAAAGGAGCCTAATTGGCATGAAATGAACGGAAAGTATCATTATTTTGGAAATAAACCACTTCACATTAGTACAAAATGTAAATTAAGATGAATGACTCCTTTGGTTGATGGAACTAAACACATTTAGATTTTCCAAAGTGCGTTGACATGTGTTTTTTATTAATATACTATGTAATTTAGTCATAAATGTTAATCTCATGATCATTGTGTCAAAAAGTGTGTTTGGAACCAAAAGGTGAATCTTCCAAAACCAGAAATGTTCTGAGGGATTCTTTATTTTGGAATTCAACCACTTAACATCAATGAGAAACCCTAATCAAGATCATCGAACACAGTGGTTGTATTATTGAACGAATTGTATAGATATGGTCATTTTTTTCTTGATAAATATAGTTGTTAATATGGACGCAAAAGATAATTTCATCGTCATTGCAAGAAAAATAGTGCTTATAACAACAAATGGATCCTAATTGGCATGAAGGGAATAGAGAGCATTATTATTTAGGAAATAACCCACTTCACATTAGGACGAAAAGCAAACTAAGATGATTGAGTGCTTTTGGTGATGAAACTAAACAAATTTAGATTTTTAATAGTGCATCGACATGTTTTTTTTAATTAATATACTATGTAATTTAGTCATAGATGTTAATCTCTTGATCATTGCGTGAAAAAGTGTGCATGGGACCAAAAGACAAGTCATCTAAACGAGAAATGTTCGGAGGGACACAAATGATAATTTCATAATCATCGGAAGAAAAATAGTGCTTGTAACAACAAAAAGAGCCTAACTGGCATGAAATGAACGGAAAGTATCATTATTTAGGAAATAAACCACTTCACATTAGTACGAAATGTAAATGAAGATGAATGACTCCTTTGGTTGATGGAACTAAACACATTTAGATTTTCAAAAGTGCGTTGACATGTCTATTTTAATTAATATACCATGTAATTTAGTCATAAATGTTAATCTCATCATCATTGTGTCAAAAAGTGTGTTTGGAACCAAAAGGTGAATCTTCCAAAACCAGAAATGTTCTGATGGATTCTTTATTTTGGAATTCAACCACTTAACATCAATAAGAAACCCTAATCAAGATCATCAAACACAGTGTTTGTTATTATTGAACAAATTGTATAGATATTGTCATTTTTTTCTGCATAAATATCGTTGTTAACATGGACACAAAAGATAATTTCATTGTCATTGCAAGAAAAATAGTGCTTATAACAACAAAAGGAGCGTGATTGGCATAAAGGGAATAGAGAGCATTATTATTTAGGAAATAAACCACTTCACATTACTACGAAAAGCAAACTGAGATGAATGAGTTCGTCTGGTGTTGAAACTAAATACATTTAGATTTTCAATAGTGCATCCACATGTTTTTTTAATTAATATACTATGTAATTTAGTAATAGATGTTAGTCTCATGATCATTGCTTTAAAAAGTGTGCTTGGGACCAAAAGTCAAGTCACCTAAACTAGAAATGTTCTGTCGGAGACAAATGATAATTTCATAAACATTGGAAGAAAAATAGTGCTTGTAACAAGAAAAGGAGCCTAATTGGCCTGAGGTGAATGAAAAGCATCATTATTTAGGAAATAAACCTCTTAACATTAGTACAAAATACAAATTATGATGAATGAATCCTTTGGCTGATGGAACTAAACGCATTTAGATTTTCAAAAGTGCGTCGACATGTCTATTTTAATTAATATACTATGTAATTTAGTCATAAATGTTAATGTCATGATCATTGTGTCAAAAAGTGTGTTTGGAACCAAAAGGTGAATCTTCCAAAACCAGAAATGTTCTGAGGGATTCTTTATTTTGGAATTCAACCACTTAACATCAAGAAGAAACCCTAATCATGATCATCAAAGACAGTGGTTGTTATTATTGAACGAATTGTATAGATATCGACATTTTTTTCTTGATAAATATAGTTGTTAACATAGACACAAAAGATAATTTCATTGTCATTGCAAGAAAAATAATGCTTATAACAACAAAAGGAGCGTGATTGGCATGAAGGGAATAGAAAGCATTATTATTTAGGAAATAAACCACTTCACATTACTACGAAAAGAAAACTTAGATGAATGAGTTTGTTTGGTGATGAAACTAAACACATTTAGATTTTCAATAGTGCATCCACATGTTGTTTTTAATTAATATACTATGTAATTTAGTCATAGATGTTAATCTCATGATCATTGCTTCAAAAAGTGTGCTTGGGACCAAAAGACAAGTCAACTAAACTAGAAATGTTCGGTGGGAGACACATGATAATTTCATAAACATTGGAAGAAAAATAGTGCTTGTAGCAAGAAAAGGAGCCTAATTGGCATGAGGTGAATGAAAAGCATCATTATTTAGGAAATAAACCTCTTCACATTAGTACAAAATATAAATTATGATGAATGACTCCTTTGGCTGATGGAACTAAACGCATTTAGATTTTCAAAAGTGCGTCGACATGTCTGTTTTAATTAATATACTATGTAATTTAGTCATAAATGTTAATCTCATGATCATTGTGTCAAAAAGTGTGTTTGGAACCAAGAGGTGAATCTTCCAAAACCAGAAATGTTCTGAGGGATTCTTTATTTTGGAATTCAACCACTCAACATCAATAAGAAAACCTAATCAAGATCATCGAACACAGTGTTTGTTATTATTGAACGAATTGTGTAGATATGGACATTTTTTTCTTGATAAATATCGTTGTTAACATGGAGACAAAAGATAATTTCATTGTCATTGCAAGAAAAATAGTGCTTATAACAACAAAAGGAGCGTGATTGGCATAAAGGGAATAGAGAGCATTATTATTTTGGAAATAAACCACTTCACATTACTACGAAAAGCAAACTGAGATGAATGAGTTCGTTTGCTGATGAAACTAAATACATTTAGATTTTGAATAGTGCATCCACATGTTTTTTTTAATTAATATACTATGTAATTTAGTCTTAGATGTTAGTCTCATGATCATTGCTTCAAAAAGTGTGCTTGGGACCAAAAGACAAGTCACCTAAACTAGAAATGTTCTGTCGGAGACAAATGATAATTTCATAAACATTGGAAGAAAAATAGTGCTTGTAACAAGAAAAGGAGCCTAATTGGCATGAGGTGAATGAAAAGCATCATTATTTAGGAAATAAACCTCTTCACATTAGTACGAAATATAAATTATGATGAATGAATCCTTTGGCTGATGGAACTAAACGCATTTAGATTTTCAAAAGTGTGTCGACATGTCTGTTTTAATTAATATACTATGTAATTTAGTCATAAATGTTAATCTCATGATCATTGTGTCAAAAAGTGTGTTTGGAACCAATAGGTGAATCTTCCAAAACCAGAAATGTTCTGAGGGATTCTTTATTTTGGAATTCAACCACTTAACATCAATAAGAAACCCTAATCAAGATCATCGAAGACAGTGGTTGTTATTATTGGACGAATTGTATAGATATCGACATTTTTTTCTTGATAAATGTAGTTGTTAACATGGACACAAAAGATAATTTCATTGTCATTGCAAGAAAAATAGTGCTTATAACAACAAAAGGAGCGTGATTGGCATGAAGGGAATAGAGAGCATTATTATTTAGGAAATAAACCACTTCACATTACTAAGAAAAGCAAACTAAGATGAAAGAGTTCGTTTGGTGATGAAACTAAACACATTTAGACTTTCAATAGTGCATCGACATGTTTTTTTTAATTAATATACTATGTAATTTAGTCATAGATATTAATCTCATGATCATTGTGTCGAAAAGTGTGCTTGGGACCAAAAGACAAGTCATCCAAACCAGAAATGTTCGGAGGGATTCTTTATTTTGGAATTCAACCAATTAACATCAATAAGAAACCCTAATCATGATCACAGAACGCAGTGTTTGTTAGTATTGAACGAATTGTATAGATATAGACATTTTTTTCTTGATAAATATAGTTGTTAATATGGACACAAAAGATAATTTCATCGTCATTGCAAGAAAAATAGTGCTTATAACAACAAAAGGAGCCTGATTGGCATGTTGGGAATAGAGAGCATTATTATTTAGGAAATAAACCACTTGACATTACTACGAAAAGCAAACTGAGATGAATGAGTTCGTTTGGTGATGAAATTAAACACATTTAGATTTTCAATAGTGCATCCACATGTTTTTGTTAATTAATATATACTATGTAATTTAGTCATAGATGTTAATCTCATGATCATTGCTTCAAAAAGTGTGTTTGGGACCAAAAGACAAGTCACCTAAACTAGAGATGTTCAGAGGGAGACAAATGATAATTTCATAAACATTGGAAGAAAAATAGTGCTTGTAACAAGAAAAGGAACCTAATTGGCATGAGGTGAATGGAAAGCATCATTTTTTAGGAAATAAACCTCTTCACATTAGTATGAAATATAAATTATGATGAATGACTCCTGTGGCTGATGGAACGAAACACATTTAGATTTGCAAAAGTGCGTCGCCATGTCTGTTTTAACTAATATACTATGTAATTTAGTCATAAATGTTAATCTCATGATCATTGTATCAAAAAGTGTTTTTGGAACCAAAAGGTGAATCTTCCAAAACCAGAAATGTTCTGAGGGATTCTTTATTTTGGAATTCAACCGATTAACATCAATAAGAAACCCTCATCAAAATCATGGAACACAGTGTTTGTTATTTTTTAACGAATTGTATAGATATGAACCTTTTTTTCTTGATAAATATAGTTGTTAATATGGACACAAAAGATAATTTGATAGTCATTGCAAGAAAAATAGTGCTTATAACAACAAAAGGAGCCTAATTGGCATGAAGGGAATAGAGAGCATTATTATTTAGGAAATAAACCACTTCACATTACTGCGAAAAGCAAACTGAGATGAATGAGTTCGTTTGGTGATGAAACTAAACACATTTAGATTTTCAATAGTGCATCGACATGTTTTTTTTAATTAATATACTATGTAATTTAGTCATAGATATTAATCTCATGATCATTGTGTCGAAACGTGTGCTTGGGACCAAAAGAGAAGTCATCCAACCCAGAAATGTACGGAGGGATTCTTTATTTTCGAATTCAACCAATTAACATCAATAAGAAACCCTAATCATGATCACGGAATGCAGTGTTTGTTAGTATTGAACGAATTGTATTGATATAGACATTTTTTTCTTGATAAATATAGTTGTTAATATGGACACAAAAGATAATTTCATCGTCATTGCAAGAAAAATAGTGCTTATAACAAATGGATCCTAATTGGCAGGAAGGGAATAGAGAGCATTATTATTTAGGAAATAACCCACTTCACATTAGTACGAATAGCAAACTAAGATGATTGAGTGCTTTTGGTGATGAAACTAAACAAATTTAGATTTTTAATAGTGCATCGACATGTTTTTTTTAATTAATATACTATGTAATTTAGTCATATATGTTAATCTCATGATCATTGTGTCAAAACGTATGCATGGGACCAAAAGACAAGTCATCTAAACCAGAAATGTTCGGAGGGACAGAAATGATAATTTCATAATCATCGGAAGAAAAATAGTGCTTGTAACAACAAAAGGAGCCTAATTGGCATGAAATGAATGGAAAGTATCATTATTTAGGAAATAAACCACTTCACATTAGTACGAAATGTAAATTAAGATGAATGACTCCTTTGGCTGATGGAACTAAACACATTTAGATTTTCCAAAGTGCGTCGACATTTCTATTTTAATTAATATACTATATAATTTAGTCATAAATGTTAATCTCATGATCATTGTGTCAAAAAGTGTGTTTGGAACCAAAATGTGAATCTTCCAAAACCAGAAATGTTCTGAGGGATTCTTTATTTTGGAATTCAACCACTTAACATCAATAAGAAACCCTAATCAAGATCATCGAACACAGTGGTTGTTATTATTCAACGAATTGTATAGATATCGACATTTTTTTCTTGATAAATATAGTTGTTAACATGGACACAAAAGATAATTTCATTCTCATTGGAAGAAAAATAATGCTGATAACAACAAATGGATCCTAATTGGCATGAAGGGAATAGAGAGCATTATTATTTAGGAAATAACCCACTTGACATTAGTACGAAAAGCAAACTAAGATGATTGAGTGCTTTTGGTGATGAAACTAAACAAATTTAGATTTTCAATAGTGCATCGACATGTTTTTTTAATTAATATACTATGTAATTTAGTCATAGATATTAATTTCATCATCGTTGCGTCCAAAAGTGTGCATGGGACCAAGAGACAAGTCATCTAAACCAGAAATGTTCAGAGGGACACAAATGATAATTTCATAACCATCGGAAGAAAAATAGTGCTTGTAGCAACAAAAGGAGCCTAATTGGCATGAAATGAATGGAGAGCATCATTATTTAGGAAATAAACCACTTCACATTAGTACAAAATGTAAATTAAGATGAATGACTCCTTTGGGTGATGGAACTAAACACATTTAGATTTTCCAAAGTGCGTCGACATTTCTATTTTAATTAATATACTATGTAATTTAGTCATAAATGTTAATCTCATTATCATTGTGACAAAAAGTGTGTTTGGAACCAAAAGGTGAATCTTCCAAAACCAGAAATGTTCTGAAAGATTCTTTATTTTGGAATTCAACCACTTAACATCAATAAGAAACCCTAATCAAGATCATCGAACACAGTGGTTGTTATTATTGAACGAATTGTATAGATATCGACATTTTTTTCTTGATAAATATAGTTGTTAACATGGACACAAAAGATAATTTCATTGTCATTGCAAGAAAAATAGTGCTTATAACAACAAAAGAAGCGTGATTGGCATGAAGGGAATAGAGAGCATTATTATTTAGGAAATAAACCACTTCACATTACTACGAAAAGAAAACTAAGATGAATGAGTTCGTTTGGTCATGAAACTAAATACATTTAGATTTTCAATAGTGCATCCACATGTTTTTTTAATTAAGATACTATGTAATTTAGTCATAGCTGTTAATCTCATGATCATTGCTTCAAAAAGTGTGCTTGGGACCAAAAGACAAGTCACCTAAACTAGAAATGTTCGGTGGGAGACAAATTATAATTTCATAAACATTGGAAGAAAAATAGTGCTTGTAACAAGAAAAGGAGCCTAATTGGCATCAGGTGAATGAAAAGCATCATTATTTAGGAAATAAACCTCTTCACATTAGTACAAAATATAAATTATGATGAATGACTCCTTTGGCAGATGGAACTAAACACATTTAGATTTGCAAAAGTGCATCGCCATGTCTGTTTTAATTAATATACTATGTAATTTAGTCGTAAATGTTAATCTCATGATCATTGTGTCAAAAAGTGTGTTTGGAACCAAAAGGTGAATCTTCCAAAACCAGAAAAGTTCTGAGGGATTCTTTATTTTGGAATTCAACCGATTAACATCAATAAGAAACCCTCATCAAAATCATGTAACACAGTGTTTGTTATTTTTGAACGGATTGTATAGATATGAACCTTTTTTTCTTGATAAATATAGTTGTTAATATGGACACAAAAGATAATTTTATAGTCATTGCAAGAAAAATAGTGGTTATAACAACAAAAGGAGCCTAATTGGCATGAAGGGAATAGAGAGCATTATTATTTAGGAAATAAACCACTTCACATTACTACGAAAAGCAAACTGAGATGAATGAGTTCGTTTGGTGATGAAACTAAACACATTTAGATTTTCAATAGTGCATCGACATGTTTTTTTTAATTAATATACTATGTAATTTAGTCATAGATATTAATCTCATGATCATTATGTCGAAAAGTGTGCTTGGGACTAAAAGACAAGTCATCCAAACCAGAAATGTTCGGAGGGATTCTTTATTTTGGAATTCGACCAATTAACGTGTCTGTTTTCATTAATATACTATGTAATTTAGTCATAAATGTTAATCTTATGATCATTGTGTCAAAAGTGTGTTTGGAACCAAAAGGTGAATCTTCCAAAACTAGAAATGTTCTGAGGGATTCTTTATTTTGGAATTCAACCACTTAACATCAATAAGAATCCCTAATCGAGATCATCGAACACAGTGTTTGTTATTATTGAACGAACTGTATAGATATGGACATTTTTTTCTTGATAAGTATCGTTGTTAACATGGACACAAAAGAGAATTTCATTGTCATTGCAGGAAAAATAGTGCTTATAACAACAAAAGGAGCGTGATTGGCATGAAGGGAATAGAGAGCATTATTATTTAGGAAATAAACCACTTTACATTACTACGAAAAGCAAACTGAGATGAATGAGTTCGTTTGGTGATGAAATTAAACACATTTAGATTTTCAATAGTGCATCCACATGTTTTTTTTTTAATTAATATACTATGTGATTTAGTCATATATGTGAATCTCATGATCATTGCTTCAAAAAGTGTGCTTGGGACCAAAAGACAAGTCACCTAAACTAGAAATGTTCGGTGGGAGACAAATGATAATTTCATAAATATTGGAAGAAAAATAGTGCTTGTAACAAGAAAAGGAGCCTAATTGGCATGAGGTGAATGAAAAGCATCATTATTTAGGAAATAAATTTCTTCACATTAGTACAAAATATAAATTATGATGAATGACACCTTTGGCTGATGAAACTAAACACATTTTGATTTTCAAAAGTGCGTCGACGTGTCTGTTTTCATTAATTTACTATGTAATTTAGTCATAAATGTTAATCTTATGATCATTATGTCAAAAAGTGTGTTTGGAACCAAAAGGTGAATCCTCCAAAACCAGAAATGTTCTGAGGGATTCTTTATTTTGGAATTCAACCACTTAACATCAATAAGAAACCCTAATCAAGATCATCGAACACAGTGTTTGTTATTATGAGCGAACTATATAGATATGGACATTTTTTTCTTGATAAGTATCGTTGTTAACATGGACACAAAAGATAATTTCATTGTCATTGCAAGAAAAATAGTGCTTATAACAACAAAAGGAGCGTGATTGGCATGAAGGGAATAGAGAGCATTATTATTTTGGAAATAAACCACTTCACATTACTACAAAAAGCAAACTGAGATGAATGAGTTCGTTTGGTGATGAAATTAAACACATTTAGATTTTCAATAGTTCATCCACATGTTTTTTTTTAATTAATATACTATGTAATTTAGTCATATATGTCAATCTCATAATCATTGCTTCAAAAAGTGTGCTTGGGACCAAAAGACAAGTCACCTAAACTAGAAATGTTCGGTGGGAGACAAATGATAATTTCATAAACATTGGAAGAAAAATAGTGCTTGTAACAAGAAAAGGAGCCTAATTGGCATGAGGTGAATGAAAAGCATCATTATTTAGGAAATAAACCTCTTCACATTAGTACAAAATATAAATTATGATGAATGAATCCTTTGGCTGATGGAAATAAACGCATTTAGATTTTCAAAAGTGCATCGCCATGTCTGTTTTAATTAATATACTATGTAATTTAGTCGTCAATGTTAATCTCATGATCATTGTGTCAAAAAGTGTGTTTGGAACCAATAGGTGAATCTTCCAAAACCAGAAATGTTCTGAGGGATTCTTTATTTTGGAATTCAACCACTTAACATCAATAAGAAACCCTAATCAAGATCATCGAAGACAGTGGTTGTTATTATTGAACGAACTGTATAGATATGGACATTTTTTTCTTGATAAGTATCGTTGTTAACATGGACACAAAAGATAATTTCATTGTCATTGCAAGAGAAATAGTGCTTATAACAACAAAAGGAGAGTCATTGGCATGAAGGGAATAGAGAGCATTATTATTTTGGAAATAAACCACTTCACATTACTACGAAAAGAAAACTGAGATGAATAAGTTCGTTTGGTGATGAAATTAAACACAATTAGATTTTCAATAGTGCATCCACATGTTGTTTTTAATTAATATACTATGTAATTTAGTCATATATGTCAATCTCATAATCATTGCTTCAAAAAGTGTGCTTGGGACCAAAAGACAAGTCACCTAAACTAGAAATGTTCAGTGGGGGACACATGATATTTTCATAAACATTAGAAGAAAAATAGTGCTTGTAACAAGAAAAGGAGCCTAATTGGCATGAGGTGAATGAAAAGCATCATTATTTAGGAAATAAACCTCTTCACATTAGTTCAAAATAGAAATTATGATGAATGACACCTTTGGCTGATGGAACTAAACGCATTTAGATTTTCAAAAGTGCGTCGACATGTCTGTTTTAATTAATATACTATGTAATTTAGTCATAAATGTTAATCTCATGATCATTGTGTCAAAAAGTGTGTTTGGAACCAAGAGGTGAATCTTCCAAAACCAGAAATGTTCTGAGGGATTCTTTATTTTGGAATTCAGCCACTTAACATCAATAAGAAACCCTAATCAAGATCATTGAACACAGTGTTTGTTATTATTGAACGAATTGTGTAGATATGGACATTTTTTTCTTGATAAATATCGTTGTTAACATGGACACAAAAGATAATTTCATTGTCATTGCAAGAAAAATAGTGCTTATACCAACAAAAGGAGCGTGATTGGCATGAAGGGAATAGAGAGCATTATTATTTAGGAAATAAACCTCTTCACATTAGTACGACATATAAATTATGATGAATGACTCCTTTGGCTCATGGAACTAAACACATTTAGATTTGCAAAAGTGCGTCGCCATGTCTGTTTTAATTAATATACTATGTAATTTAGTAATAAATGTTAATCTCATGATCATTGTGTCAAAAAGTGTGTTTGGAACCAAAAGGTGAATCTTCCAAAACCAGAAATGTTCTGAGGGATTCTTTATTTTGGAATTCAACCGATTAACATCAATAAGAAACCCTCATCAAAATCATGGAACACAGTGTATGTTATTTTTGAACGAATTGTATAGATATGAACCTTTTTTTCTTGATAAATATAGTTTCTAATATGGACACAAAAGATAATTTCATAGTCATTGCAAGAAAAATAGTGCTTATAACAGCAAAAGGAGCCTGATTGGCATGAAGGGAATAGAGAGCATTATTATTTAGGAAATAAACCACTTCACATTACTACGAAAAGCAAACTGAGATGAATGAGTTCGTTTGGTGATGAAACTAAACACATTTAGATTTGCAATAGTGCATCCACATGTTTTTTTTAATTAATATACTATGTAATTTAGTCATAGATATTAATCTCATGATCATTGTGTCGAAATGTGTGCCTGGGACCAAAAGACAGTGTTTGTTATTTTTGAACGAATTGTATAGATATGGACATTTTTTTCTTGATAAATATAGTTCTTAACATGGACACAAAGCATAATTTCTTTGTCATTGCAAGAAAAATAGTACTTATAACAACAAAAGGAGCATGATTGGCATGTTGGGAATAGAGAGCATTATTATTTATGAAATAAACCACTTCACATTACTACGAAAAGCAAACTGAGATGAATGAGTTCGTTTGGTGATGAAACTAAACACATTTAGATTTTCAATAGTGCATCAACATGTTTTTTTTAATTAATATGCTATGTAATGTAGTCATAGATGTTAATCTCATGATCATTGCGTCAGAAAGTGTGCTTGGGACGAAAAGACAAGTCATCCAAACCAGAAATATTCGGAGGGATTCTTTATTTTGGAATTCAACAAATTAACATCAATAAGAAACCCTAATCATGATCACGGAATGCAGTGTTTGTTAGTATTGAACGAATTGTATAGATATAGAAACTTTCTTCTTGATAAATATAGTTGTTAATATGGACACAAAAGATAATTTCATCGCCATTGCAAGAAAAATAGTGCTTATAAGAACAAAAGGAGCGTGATTGTCATGAAGGGGATAGAGAGCATTATTATTTAGGAAATAAACCACTTCACATTACTATGAAATGCAAACTTAGATGAATGAGTAAGTTTGGTGATGAAACTAAACACATTTAGATTTTTAATAGTGCATCGACATGTTTTTTTTAATTAATATACTATGTAATTTAGTCATGGAACACAGTGTTTGTTATTTTTGAACAAATTGTATAGATATGGACATTTTTTTTCTTGATGAATATAGTTGTTAATATGGACACAAAAGATAATTTCAGTCATTGCAAGAAAAATAGTGCTTATAACAACAAAAGGAGCCTGATTGGCATGAAGGGAATAGAGAGCATTATTATTTAGGAAATAAACCACTTCACATTACTACGGAAAGCAAACTAAGATGATTGAGTGCTTTTGGTGATGAAACTAAACCAATTTAGATTTTCAATAGTGCATCGACATGTTTTTTTCAATTAATATACTATGTAATTTAGTCATTGATGTTAATCTCATGATCGGTGCGTCAAAAAGTGTGCTTGGGACCAAAAGACAAGTCATCTAAACCAGAAATGTTAGAAGGGAGACAAATGATAATTTCATAATCATCGGAAGAAAAATAGTGCTTGTAACAACAAAAGGAGCCTAATTGGCATGAAATGAATGGAAAGCATCATTATTTAGCAAATAAACCACTTCACATTAGTACAAAACATAAATTAAGATGAATGACTCCATTGGGTGATGGAAATAAACACATTTAGATTTTCAAAAGTGCGTCGACATGTCTGTTTTAATTCATATACTATGTAATTTAGTCATAAATGTTAATCTCAAGATCATTGTGTCAAAAAGTGTGTTTGGAACCAAAAGGTGAATCTTCCAAAACCAGAAATGTTCTCAGGGATTCTTTATTTTGGAATCCAACCACTTAACATCAATAAGAAACCCTAATCAATATCATGGAACACAGTGTTTGTTATTATTGAACGAATTGTATAGATATGGACATTTTTTTCTTGATAAATATAGTTGTTATCATGGACACAAAAGATAATTTCATTGTCATTACAAGAAAAATAGTGCTTATAACAACAAAAGGAGCCTGATTGGCATGGTGGGAATAGAGAGCATTATTATTTAGGAAATAAACCACTTCACATTACTACGAAAAGCAAACTGAGATGAATGAGTTCGTTTGGTGATGAAACTAAAGACATTTAGATTTTCAATAGTGCATCGACATGTTTTTATTAATTAATATACTATATAATTTAGTCAAAGATGTTAATCTCATGATCATTGCGTCAAAAAGTGTGGTTGAGACCAAAAGAAAAGTCATCTAAACCAGAACTGTTCGGAGGGACACAAATGATAATTTCATAATCATCGGAAGAAAATAGTGCTTGTAACAACAAAAGGAGCCTAATTGGCATGAAATGAATGGAAAGCATCATTATTTAGCAAATAAACCACTTCACATTCGTACGAAATGTAAATTAAGATGAATGACTCCTATGGCTGATGGAGCTAAACACATTTAGATTTTCAAAAGTGCGTCGACATGTCTGTTTTAATTAATATACTATGTAATTTAGTCATAAATGTTAATCTCAAGATCATTGTGTCAAAAAGTGTGTTTGGAACCAAAAGGTGAATCTTCCAAAACCAGAAATGTTCTGAGGGATTCTTTATATTGGAATTCAACCACTTAACATCAATAAGAAACCCTAATCAAGATCATGGAATACAGTTTTTGTTATTATTGAACGAATTGTATAGATATGGACATTTTTTTCTTGATAAATATAGTTATTAACATGGACACAAAAGATAATTTTATTGTCATTGCAAGAAAAATAGTGCTTATAACAACAAAAGGAGCCTAATTGGCATGTTGGGAATAGAGAGCATTATTATTTGGGAAAGAAACAACTTCACATTGGTACGAAAAGCAAACTGAGATGAATGAGTTCATTTGGTGATGAAACTAAACACATTTAGATTTTCAATAGTGCATCGACATGTTTTTATTAATTAATATTCTATGTAATTTAGTCATAGATGTTAATCACATAATCATTGCGTCAAAAAGTGTGCTTGGGACCAAAAGACAAGTCATCTAAACCAGAAATGTTCGAAGGGACACAAATGATAATTTCATAATCATCGGAAGAAAATAGTTCTTGTAACAACAAAAGGAGCATAATTGGCATGAAATGAATGGAATGCATCACTATTTAGGAAATAAACCACTTCACATTAGTATGAAATGTAAATTAAGATGAATGACTCCTTTGGCTGATGGAACTAAACACATTTATATTTTCAAAAGTGAGTTGACATGTCTGTTTTAATTAATGTACTAAGTAACTTAGTCATAAATGTTAATCTCATGATCATTGTGTCAAAAAGTATTTTTGAACCAAAAGGTGAATCTTCCAAAACCAGAAATGTTATGAGGAATTCTTTATTTTGGAATTCAACCACTTAACATCAATAAGAAACCTTAATGAAGATCATGGAACATAGTGTTTGTTATTAATGAACGAATTGTATAGAGATGGACATTTTTTACTTGATAAATATAGTTGTTAACATGGACACAAAAGATAATTTCATTGTCATTGCAAGAAAAATAGTGCTTATAACAACAAAAGGAGCCTGATTGGCATGAAGGGAATAGTGAGCATTATTATTTAGGAAATAAACCACTTCAGATTACTACGAAAAGCAAACTGAGATGAATGAGTTCGTTTGGTGATGAAACTAAACACATTTAGATTTTCAATAGTGCATCGACAAGTTTTTTTTTTTAATTAATATACTATGTAATTTAGTCATAGATATTAATCTCATGATCATTGCGTCGAAAAGTGTGCTTGGGACCAAAAGAGAAGTCATCCAAACCAGAAATGTTTGGAGGGATTCTTTATCTTGGAATTCATCCAATTAACATCAAAAAGAAACCCTAATCATGATCACGAAATGTAGTGTTTATTAGTATTGAACGAATTGTATAGATATAGACATTTTTTTCATGATAAATACAGTTGTTAATATGGACACAACAGATAATTTCATTGTCGTTGCAAGAAAAATAGTGCTTATAACAACAAAAGGAGCCTGATTAGCATGTTGGGAATAAAGAGCATTATTATTTAGGAAATAAACCACTTCACATTACTACGAAAAGCAAACTGAGATGAATGAGTTCGTTTGGTGATGAAACTAAACACATTTAGATTTTCAATAGTGCATCGACATGTTTTTTTTTTTAATTAATATACTATGTAATTTAGACAAAGATGTTAATCTCATGATCATTGCGTCAAAAAGTGTGGTTGGGAGGAAAAGAAAAGTCATCTAAACTAGAAATGTTCTGAGGGACACAAATGATAATTTCATAATCATCGAAAGAAAATAGTGCTTGTAACAACAAAAGGAGCCTAATTGGCATGAAATGAATGGAAAGCATCATTATTTAGCAAATAAACCACTTCACATTAGTACGAAATGTAAATTAAGATGAATGACTCCTTTGGCTGATGGAACTAAACACATTTAGATTTTCAAAAGTGCGTCGACATGTCTGTTTTAATTAATATACTATGTTATGTAGTCATAAATGTTAATCTCAAGATCATTGTGTCAAAAACTGTGTTTCGAACCAAAAGGTGAATCTTCCAAAACCAGAAATGTTCTGAGGGATTCTTTATATTGGAATTCAACCAGTTAACATCAATAAGAAACCCTAATCAAGATCATGGAACACAGTGTTTGTTATTATTGAACGAATTGCATAGATATGGACATTTTTTACTTGATAAATATAGTTATTAACATGGACACAAAAGATAATTTTATTGTCATTGCAAGAAAAATAGTGCTTATAACAACAAAAGGAGAGTAATTGGCATGTTGGGAATAGAGAGCATTATTATTTAGGAAATAAACAACTTCACATTAGTACGAAAAGCAAACTGAGATGAATGAGTTCGTTTGGTGATGAAACTAAACACATTTAGATTTTCAATAGTGCATTGACATGTTTTTTTTAATTAATATACTATGTAATTTAGTCATAGATATTAATCTCATGATCATTGCATCGAAAAGTGTGCTTGGGTCAAAAAGAGAAGTCATCCAAACCACAAATGTTTGGAGGGATTCTTTATCTTGGAATTCATCCAATTAACATAAAAAAGAAACCCTAATCATGATCACAGACTGCAGTGTTTATTAGTATTGAACGAATTGTATAGATATAGACATTTTTTTCATGATAAATATAGTTGTTAATATGGACACAAAAGATAATTTCATTGTCATTGCAAGAAAAATAGTGCTTATAAAAACAAAAGGAGCCTGATTAGCATGTTGGGAATAGAGAGCATTATTATTGAGGAAATAAACCACTTCACATTACTACGAAAAGCAAACTGAGATGAATGAGTTCGTTTGGTGATGAAACTAAACACATTTAGGTTTTCAATAGTGCATCGACATGTTTTTATTAATTAATATACTATGTAATTTAGTCAGAAATGTTAATCACATGATCATTGCGTCAAAAAGTGTGCTTGGGACCAAAAGACAAGTTATCTAAATCAGAAATGATCGAAGGGACACAAATGATAATTTCATAATCATCGGAAGAAAATAGTGCTTGTAACAACAAAAGGAGCCTAATTGGCATGAAATGAATGGAATGCATCACTATTTAGGAAATAAACCACTTCACATTAGTACGAAATGTAAATTAAGATGAATGACTCCTTTGGCTGATGGAACTAAACACATTTATATTTTCAAAAGTGCGTTGACATGTCTATTTTAATTAATGTACTATGTAATTTAGTCATAAATGTTAATCTCATGATCATTGTGTCAAAAAGTGTTTTTTGAACCAAAAGGTGAATCTTCCAAAACCAGAAATGTTATGAGGGATTCTTTATTTTGGAATTCAACCACTTAACATCAATAAGAAACCCTAATGAAGATCATGGAACATAGTGTTTGTTATTATTGAACGAATTGTATAGATATGGACATTTTTTACTTGATAAATATAGTTGTTAACATGGACACAAAAGATAATTTCATTGTCATTGCAAGAAAAATAGTGCTTATAACAACAAAGGGAGCCTGATTGGCATGACGGGAATAGTGAGCATTATTATTTATGAAATAAACCACTTCAGATTACTACGGAAAGCAAACTGAGATGAATGAGTTCGTTTGGTGATGAAACTAAACACATTTAGATTTTCAATATTGCATCGACAATTTTTTTTAATTAATATACTATGTAATTTAGTCATAGATATTAATCTCATGATCATTGCGTCAAAAAGTGTGCTTGGGACCAAAAGAGAAGTCATCCAAACCAGAAATGTTTGGAGGGATTCTTTATTTTGGAATTCAACCAATTAACATCAATAAGAAACCCTAATCATGATAATGGAATGCAGTGTTTGTTAGTATTGAACGAATTGTATAGATATAGACATTTTTTTCTTGATAAATATAGTTGTTAATATGGACACAAAAGATAATTTCATCGTCATTGCAAGAAAAATAGTGCTTATAACAACAAATGGATCCTAATTGGCATGAAGGGAAGAGAGAGCATTATTATTTAGGAAATAAACCACTTCACATTAGTACGAAAAGCAAACTAAGATGATTGAGTGCCTTTGGTGATGAAACTAAACAAATTTAGATTTTCAATAGTGCATCGACATGTTTTTCTTAATTAATATACTATGTAATTTAGTCACAGATGTTAATCTCATGAACATTACGTCAAAAAGTGTGCTTGGGACCAAAAGACAAGTCATCTAAACCAGAAATGTTTGGAGGGATTCTTTATTTCAGAATTCAACCAATTAACATCAATAAGAAACCCTAATCATGATCGCAGAATGTAGTGTTTCTTAGTATTGAACGAATTGTATAGGTATAGACATTTTTTTCTTGATAAATATAGTTGTTAATATGGACACAAAAGATAATTTCATCGTCATTGCAAGAAAAATAGTGCTTATAACAACAAATGGATCCTAATTGGCATTGAGGGAATAGAGAGCATTATTATTTAGGAAATAAACCACTTCACATGAGTACGAAAAGGAAACTAAGATGATTGAGTGCTTTTGGTGATGAAACTAAACAAATTCAGATTTTCAATAGTGCATCAACATGTTTTTCTTAATTAATATACTATGTAATTTAGTCATAGATGTTAATCTCATGATCATTGCGTCAAAAAGTGTGTTTGGGACCAAAAGACAAGTCATCTAAACCAGAAATGTTTGGAGTGATTCTTTATTTTGGAATTCAACCAATTAACATCAATAAGAAATCCTAATCATGATCGCGGAATGCAGTGTTTGTTAGTATTGAACGAATTGTATAGATATAGACATTTTTTTCTTGATAAATATAGTTGTTAATATGGACACAAAAGATAATTTCATCGTCATTGCAAGAAAAATAGTGCTTCTAACAACAAATGGATCCTAATTGGCATGGAGGGAATAGAGAGCATTATTATTTAGGAAATAAACCACTTCACATCAGTATGAAAAGCAAACTAAGATGATTGAGTGCTTTTGGCGATGAAACTAAACAAATTTAGACTTTCAATAGTGCATCGACATGTTTTTTATAATTAATATACTATGTAATTTAGTCATAGATGTTAATCTCATGATCATTGCGTCAAAAAGTGTGCTTGGGACCAAAAGACAAGTCATCTAAACCAGAAATGTTCAGAGGGACACAATTGATAATTTCATAATCATCAGAAAAAAAATAGTGATTGTAACAATAAAAGGAGCCAAATTGGCATGAAATGAATTGAAAGTATTATTATTTAGGGAATAAACCACTTCACATTAGTACGAAATGTAAATTAAGATCAATGACTCTTTTCGCTGATGGAACTAAACACATTTAGATTTTCAAAACTTCGTCGACATGTCTGTTTTAATTAATATACTATGTAATTTAGTCATAAATGTTAATCTCATGATCATTATATCAAAAAGTGTGTTTGGAATAAAATGGTGAATCTTCCAAAACAAGAAATGTTCTGAGGGAATCTTTATTTTGGAATTCAACCACTTAACATCAATAAGAAACCCTAATCAAGATCATGGAACACAATGTTTGTTATTATTGAACGAATTGTATAGATATGGACATTTTTTTCTTGATAAATATAGTTGTTAACAAGGACACACAATATAATTCCATTCTCATTGCATGAAAAATAGTGGTTATAACAACAAAAGGAGCCTGATTGGCTTGTTGGGAATAGAGAGCATTATTATTTAGGAAATAAACCACTTCACATTACTACGAAAAGCAAACTGAGATGAATGAGTTCGTTTGGTGATGAAACTAAACACATTTAGATTTTTAATTGTGCATCAACATGTTTTTCTTAATTAATATACTATGTAATTTAGTCACAGATGTTAATCTCATGATCATTGCGTGAAAAAGTGTGCTTGGGACCAAAACACAAGTCATCTAAACCAGAAATATTCGGATGGATACAAATGATAATTTCATAATCATCGGAAGAAAAATAGAGCTTGTAACAACAAAGGGAGCCTAATTGGCATGAAATGAATGGAAAGCATCATTATTTAGCAAATAAACCACTTCACATTAGTACGAAATGTAAATTCAGATGAATGACTCCTTTGGGTGATGGAACTAAACAAATTTAGATTTTCAAAAGTACGTCGACATGTCTGTTTTAATTAATATACTATGTAATTTAGTCATAAATGTTAATCTCAAGATCATTGTGTCAAAAAGTGTGTTTGGAACCAAAAGGTGAATCTTCCAAAACCAGAAATGTTCTGAGGGATTCTTTATTTTGGAATTCAACCACTTAACATCAATAAGAAACCCTAATCAAGATCATGGAACACAGTGTTTGTTATTATTGGACGAATTGTATAGATATGGACATTTTTTTCTTGATAAACATAGTTGTTAACATGGACACAAAATATAATTTCATTGTCATTGCAAGAAAAATAGTGCTTATAACAACAAAAGGAGCCTGATTGGCATGTTGGGAATAGAGAGCATTATTATTTAGGAAATAAACCACTTCACATTAATACGAAAAGCAAACTGAGATGAATGAGTTCGTTTGGTGATGAAACTAAACACATTTAGATTTTCAATAGTGCATCGACATTTTTTTTTTTATTAATATACTATGTAATTTAGTCACAGATGTTAATCTCATGATCATGGCATGAAAAAGTGTGCTTGGGACAAAAAGGCAAGTCAACTAAACCAGAAATGTTTGAAGGGACACAAATGATAATTTCATAATCATCGGAAGAAAATAGTGCTTGTAACAACAAAAGGAGCATAATTGGCATGAAATGAATGGAATGCATCATTATTTAGGAATTAAACCACTTCACATTAGTACGAAATGTAAATTAAGATGAATGACTCCTTTGGCTGATGGAACTAAACACATTTAGATTTTCAAAAGTACATCGACATGTCTGTTTTAATTAATATACTATGTAATTTAGTCATAAATGTTAATCTCAAGATCATTGTGTCAAAAAGTGTGTTTGGAACTAAAAGGTGAATCTTCCAAAACCAGAAATGTTCTGAGGGATTCTTCATTTTGGAATTCAACCACTTAACATCAATAAGAAACCCTAATCAAGATCATGGAACACATTGTTTGTTATTATTGAACGAATTGTATAGATATGGACATTTTTTTCTTGATAAACATAGTTGTTAACATGGACACAAAAGATAATTTCATTGTCATTGCAAGAAAAATAGTGCTTATAACAACAAAAGGAGCCTGATTGGCATGAAGGGAATAGACAGCATTATTATTTAGGAAATAAACCACTTCACATTACTACGAAAAGCAAAATGAGATGAATGAGTTCGTTTGGTGATGAAACTAAACACATTTAGATTTTCAATAGTGCATCGACATGTTTTTTTTTATTAATATACTATGTAATTTAGTCATAGATATCAATCTCATGATCATTGCGTTGAAAAGTGTGCTCGGGACTAAAAGAGAAGTCATCCAAATCAGAAATGTTTAGAGGGATTCTTTATTTTTTAATTCAACCAATTAACATCAATAAGAAACCCTAATCATGATCACGGAATGCAGTGTTTGTTAGTATTGAACGATTGTATAGATGTAGACATTTTTTTCTTGATAAATATAGTTGTTAATATGGACACAAAAGATAATTTTATCGTCATCGCAAGAAACATAGTGCTTATAACAACAAATGGATCCTAATTGGCATGAAGGAAATAGAGAGCATTATTATTTAGGAAATAAACCACTTCACATTAGTACGAAAAGCAAACTAAGATGATTGAGTGCTTTTGGTGATGAAACCAAACAAATTTAGATTTTCAATAGTGCATCGACATGTTTTTTTTAATTAATATAATATGTAATTTAGTCATAGATGTTAATCTCTTGATCATTGCGTCAAAAAGTGTTCTTGGGACCAAAAGACAAGTCATCTAAACCAGAAATGTTCGGCGGGACACAAATGATAATTTCATAATCATCGGAAGAAAAATAGTGCTTGTAACAACAAAATAAGTCAAATTGGCATGAAATCAATTGAAAGTATCATTATTTAGGAAATAAACCACTTAACATTAGTACGAAATGTAAATTAAGATGAATGACTCCTTTGGCTGATGGAACTAAACACATTTAGATTTTCAAAAGTTCGTTGACATGTATGTTTTAATTAATATACTATGTAATTTAGTTATAAATGTTAATCTCATGATCATTGTGTCAAAAAGTGTGTTTGGAACCAAAAGCTAAATCTTCCAAGAGCAGAAATGTTCTGAGGGAATCTTTATTTTGGAATTCAACCACTTAACATCAATAAGAAACCCTAATCAAGATCATGGAACATAGTGTTTGTTATTATTGAACGAATTGTATAGATATAGTCATTTTTTTCTTGATAAATATAGTTGTTAACAAGGACACAAAATATAATTTCATTCTCATTGCAAGAAAAATAGTGGTTATAACAAAAAAAGGAGCCTGATTGGCCTGCTGGGAATAGAGAGCATTATTATTTAGGAAATAAACCACTTCACATTACTACGAAAAACAAACTGAGATGAATGAGTTCGTTTGGTGATGAAACTAAATACATTTAGATTTTCTGTAGTGCATTGACATGTTTTTCTTAATTAATATACTATGTAATTTAGTCATAGATGTTAATCTCATGATCATTGCGTCAAAAAGTGTGCTTGGGACCAAAAGACAAGTCATCCAAACCAGAAATGTTTGGAGGGATTCTTTATTTTGGAATTCAACCAATTAACATCAATAAGAAACCCTAATCATGATCACGGAATGCAGTGTTTGTTAGTATTGAACGAATTGTATAGATATAGACATTTTTTTCTTGATAAATATAGTTGTTAATATGGACACAAATGATAATTTCATCGTCATTGCAAGAAAAACAGTGCTTATAACAACGAATGGATCCTAATTGGCTTGAAGGGAATAGAGAGCATTGTTATTTAGGAAATAAACCACTTCACATCAATACAAAAAGCAAACTAAGATGATTGAGTGCTTTTGGTGATGAAACTAAACAAATTTAGATTTTCAATAGTGCATCGACATGTTTTTTTTAATTAATATACTATGTAATTTAGTCATAGATGTTACTCTCAAGATCATAGCGTCAAAAAGTGTTCTTGGGACCAAAAGACAAGTCATCTAAACCAGAAATGTTCAGAGGGACATAAATGATAATTTCATAATCATAGGAAGAAAAACAGTGCTTGTAACAACAAAAGGAGCCAAATTGGCATGAAATGAATTGAAAATATCATTATTTAGGAAATAAACCACTTCACATTTGTACGAAATGTAAATTCAGATGAATGACTCCTTTGGGTGATGGAACTAAACAAATTTATATTTTCAAAAGTGCATCGACATGTCTGTTTTAATTAATATACTATGTAATTTAGTCATAAATGTTAATCTCAAGATCATTGTGTCAAAACGTGTGCTTGGAACCAAAAGATGAATCTTCCAAAACCAGAAATGTTCTGAGGGATTCTTTATTTTGGAATTCAACCACTTAACATCAATAAGAAACCCTAATCAAGATCATGGAACACAGTGTTTGTTATTATTGAACGAATTGTATAGATATAGACATTGTTTTCTTGATAAATATAGTTGTTAATATGGACACAAAAGATAATTTCATTGTCATTGCAAGAAAAATAGTGCTCATAACAACAAAAGGAGCCTGATTGGCATGTTGGGAATAGAGAGCATTATTATTTAGGAAATAAACCACTTCACATTACTACGAAAAGCAAACTGAGATGAATGAGTTTGTTTGGTGATGAAACTAAACACATTTAGATTTTTAATTGTGCATCAACATGTTTTTCTTAATTAATATACTATGTAATTTAGTCACAGATGTTAATCTCATGATCATTGCGTCAAAAAGTGTGCTTGGGACCAAAACACAAGTCATCTAAACCAGAAATATTCGGATGGACACAAATGATAATTTCATAATCATCGGAAGAAAAATAGAGCTTGTAACAACAAAGGGAGCCTAATTGTCATGAAATGAATGGAAAGCATCATTATTTAGCAAATAAACCACTTCACAATAGTACGAAATGTAAATTCAGATGAATGACTCCTTTGGGTGATGGAACTAAACAAATTTAGATTTTCAAAAGTGCGTCGACATGTCTGTTTTATTTAATACACTATTTAATTTTGTCATAAATGTTAATCTCAAGATCATTGTGTCAAAAAGTTTGTTTGGAACCAAAAGGTGAATCTTCCAAAACCAAAAATGTTCTAAGGGATTCTTTATTTTGGAATTCAACCACTTAACATCAATAAGAAACCCTAATCAATATCATGGAACACAATGTTTGTTATTATTGAACGAATTGTATAGATATGGACATTTTTTCTTGATAAATATAGTTGTTAATATGGACACAAAATATAATTTCATTGTCATTGCAAGAAAAATAGTGCTTATAACAACAAAAGGAGCCTGATTGGCACGTTGGGAATAGAGAGCATTATTATTTAGGAAATAAACCACTTCACATTACTACGAAAAGCAAACTGAGATGAATGAGTTCGTTTGGTGATGAAACTAAACACATTTAGATTTTTAATTGTGCATCAACATGTTTTTCTTAATTAATATACTGTGTAATTTAGTCACAGATGTTAATCTCATGATCATTGCGTCAAAAAGTGTGCTTGGGACCAAAACACAAGTCATCTAAACTAGAAATATTCGGATGGACACAAATGATAATTTCATAATCATCGGAAGAAAAATAGAGCTTGTAACAACAAAGGGAGCCTAATTGGCATGAAATGAATGGAAAGCATCATTATTTAGCAAATACACCACTTCACATTAGTACGAAAATGTAAATTTAGATGAATGACTCCTTTGGGTGATGGAACTAAACAAATTTAGATTTTCAAAAGTGCATCGACATGTCTATTTTAATTAATATACTATGTAATTTAGTCATAAATGTTAATCTCAAGATCATTGTGTCAAAAATTGTGTTTGGAACCAAAAGGTGAATCTTCCAAAACCAGAAATGTTCTGAGGGATTCTTTATTTTGGAATTCAACCACTTAACATCAATAAGAAACCCTAATCAAGATCATCGAACACAGTGTTTGTTATTATTGAACGAATTGTATAGATATGGACATTTTTTTCTTGATAAATATAGTTGTTAATATGGACACAAAAGATAATTTCATTGTCATTGCAAGAAAAATAGTGCTTATAACAACAACAGGAGCCTGATTGGCCTGTTTGGAATAGAGAGCATTATTATTTAGGAAATAAACCACTTCACATTACTACGAAAAGCAAACTGAGATGAATGAGTTTGTTTGGTGATGAAACTAAACACATTTAGATTTTTAATTGTGCATCAACATGTTTTTCTTAATTAATATACTATGTAATTTAGTCACAGATGTTAATCTCATGATCATTGCGTCAAAAAGTGTGCTTGGGACCAAAACACAAGTCATCTAAACCAGAAATATTCGGATGGACACAAATGATAATTTCATAATCATCGGAAGAAAAATAGAGCTTGTAACAAGAAAGGGAGCCTAATTGGCATGAAATGAATGGAAAGCATCATTATTTAGCAAATAAACCACTTCACATTAGTACGAAATGTAAATTTAGATGAATGACTCCTTTGGGTGATGGAACTAAACAAATTTAGATTTTCAAAAGTGCGTCGACATGTCTGTTTTAATTAATATACTATGTAATTTAGTCATAAATGTTAATCTCAAGATCATTGCGTCAAAAAAGTGTGTTTGGAACCAAAAGGTGAATCTTCCAAAACCAGAAATGTTCTGAGGGATTCTCTATTTTGGAATTCAACCACTTAACATCAATAAGAAACCCTAATGAAGATCATGGAATACAGTGTTTGTTATTATTGAACGAATTGTATAGATATGGACATTTTTTTCTTGATAAATATAGTTGTTAACATGGACACAAAAGATAATTTCATTGTCATTGCAAGAAAAATAGTGGTTATAACAACACAAGGAGCCGGATTGGCACGTTGGGAATAGAGAGCATTATTATTTAGGAAATAAACCACTTCACATTACTACGAAAAGCAAACTGAGATGAATGAGTTTGTTTGGTGATGAAACTAAACACATTTAGATTTTTAATTGTGCATCAACATGTTTTTCTTAATTAATATACTATGTAATTTAGTCACAGATGTTATTCTCATGATCATTGCGTCAAAAAGTGTGCTTGGGACCAAAACACAAGTCATCTAAACCAGAAATATTCGGATGGACACAAATGATAATTTCATAATCATCGGAAGAAAAATAGAGCTTGTAACAAGAAAGGGAGCCTAATTGGCATGAAATGAATGGAAAGCATCATTATTTAGCAAATACAACCACTTCATATTAGTACGAAATGTAAATTTAGATGAATGACTCCTTTTGGGTGATGGAACTAAACAAATTTAGATTTTCAAAAGTGCGTCGACATGTCTGTTTTAATTAATATACTATGTAATTTAGTCATAAATGTTAATCTCAAGATCATTGTGTCAAAAAGTGTGTTTGGAACAAAAAGGTGAATCTTCCAAAACCAGAAATGTTCTGAGGGAATCTTTATTTTGGAATTCAACCACTTAACATCAATAAGAAACCCTAATCAAGATCATGGAACACAATGTTTGTTATTATTGAACGAATTGTATAGATATGGACATTTTTTCTTGATAAATATAGTTGTTAATATGGACACAAAATATAATTTCATTGTCATTGCAAGAAAAATAATAGTGCTTATAACAACAAAAGGAGCCTGATTGGCACGTTGGGAATAGAGAGCATTATTATTTAGGAAATAAACCACTTCACATTATTACTACGAAAAGCAAACTGAGATGAATGAGTTTGTTTGGTGATGAAAACTAAACACATTTAGATTTTTAATTGTGCATCAACATGTTTTTCTTAATTAATATACTATGTAATTTAGTCACAGATGTTAATCTCATGATCATTGCGTCAAAAAGTGTGCTTGGGACCAAAACACAAGTCATCTAAACCAGAAATATTCGGATGGACACAAATGATAATTTCATAATCATCGGAAGAAAAATAGAGCTTGTAAACAGAAAGGGAGCCTAATTGGCATGAAATGAATGGAAAGCATCATTATTAAGCAAATAAACCACTTCACATTAGTACGAAATGTAAATTTAGATGAATGACTCCTTTGGGTGATGGAACTAAACAAATTTAGATTTTCAAAAGTGCGTCGACATGTCTGTTTTAATTAATATACTATGTAATTTAGTCATAAATGTTAATCTCAAGATCATTGTGTCAAAAAGTGTGTTTGGAACCAAAAGGTGAATCTTCCAAAACCAGAAATGTTCTGAGGGAATCTTTATTTTGGAATTCAACCACTTAACATCAATAAGAAACCCTAATCAAGATCATGGAACACAGTGTTTGTTATTATTGAACGAATTGTATAGATATAGACATTGTTTTCTTGATAAATATAGTTGTTAATATGGACACAAAAGATAATTTCATTGTCATTGCAAGAAAAATAGTGCTCATAACAACAAAAGGAGCCTGATTGGCATGTTGGGAATAGAGAGCATTATTATTTAGGAAATAAACCACTTCACATTACTACGAAAAGCAAACTGAGATGAATGAGTTTGTTTGGTGATGAAACTAAACACATTTAGATTTTTAATTGTGCATCAACATGTTTTTCTTAATTAATATACTATGTAATTTAGTCACAGATGTTAATCTCATGATCATTGCGTCAAAAAGTGTGCTTGGGACCAAAACACAAGTCATCTAAACCAGAAATATTCGGATGGACACAAATGATAATTTCATAATCATCGGAAGAAAAATAGAGCTTGTAACAACAAAGGGAGCCTAATTGTCATGAAATGAATGGAAAGCATCATTATTTAGCAAATAAACCACTTCACAATAGTACGAAATGTAAATTCAGATGAATGACTCCTTTGGGTGATGGAACTAAACAAATTTAGATTTTCAAAAGTGCGTCGACATGTCTGTTTTATTTAATACACTATTTAATTTTGTCATAAATGTTAATCTCAAGATCATTGTGTCAAAAAGTTTGTTTGGAACCAAAAGGTGAATCTTCCAAAACCAAAAATGTTCTGAGGGATTCTTTATTTTGGAATTCAACCACTTAACATCAATAAGAAACCCTAATCAATATCATGGAACACAATGTTTGTTATTATTGAACGAATTGTATAGATATGGACATTTTTTCTTGATAAATATAGTTGTTAATATGGACACAAAATATAATTTCATTGTCATTGCAAGAAAAATAGTGCTTATAACAACAAAAGGAGCCTGATTGGCACGTTGGGAATAGAGAGCATTATTATTTAGGAAATAAACCACTTCACATTACTACGAAAAGCAAACTGAGATGAATGAGTTCGTTTGGTGATGAAACTAAACACATTTAGATTTTTAATTGTGCATCAACATGTTTTTCTTAATTAATATACTGTGTAATTTAGTCACAGATGTTAATCTCATGATCATTGCGTCAAAAAGTGTGCTTGGGACCAAAACACAAGTCATCTAAACTAGAAATATTCGGATGGACACAAATGATAATTTCATAATCATCATAAGAAAAATAGAGCTTGTAACAACAAAGGGAGCCTAATTGGCATGAAATGAATGGAAAGCATCATTATTTAGCAAATACACCACTTCACATTAGTACGAAATGTAAATTTAGATGAATGACTCCTTTGGGTGATGGAACTAAACAAATTTAGATTTTCAAAAGTGCATCGACATGTCTATTTTAATTAATATACTATGTAATTTAGTCATAAATGTTAATCTCAAGATCATTGTGTCAAAAATTGTGTTTGGAACCAAAAGGTGAATCTTCCAAAACCAGAAATGTTCTGAGGGATTCTTTATTTTGGAATTCAACCACTTAACATCAATAAGAAACCCTAATCAAGATCATGGAACACAGTGTTTGTTATTATTGAACGAATTGTATAGATATGGACATTTTTTTCTTGATAAATATAGTTGTTAATATGGACACAAAAGATAATTTCATTGTCATTGCAAGAAAAATAGTGCTTATAACAACAACAGGAGCCTGATTGGCCTGTTTGGAATAGAGAGCATTATTATTTAGGAAATAAACCACTTCACATTACTACGAAAAGCAAACTGAGATGAATGAGTTTGTTTGGTGATGAAACTAAACACATTTAGATTTTTAATTGTGCATCAACATGTTTTTTTTCTTAATTAATATACTATGTAATTTAGTCACAGATGTTAATCTCATGATCATTGCGTCAAAAAGTGTGCTTGGGACCAAAACACAAGTCATCTAAACCAGAAATATTCGGATGGACACAAATGATAATTTCATAATCATCGGAAGAAAAATAGAGCTTGTAAACAGAAAGGGAGCCTAATTGGCATGAAATGAATGGAAAGCATCATTATTAAGCAAATAAACCACTTCACATTAGTACGAAATGTAAATTTAGATGAATGACTCCTTTGGGTGATGGAACTAAACAAATTTAGATTTTCAAAAGTGCGTCGACATGTCTGTTTTAATTAATATACTATGTAATTTAGTCATAAATGTTAATCTCAAGATCATTGTGTCAAAAAGTGTGTTTGGAACCAAAAGGTGAATCTTCCAAAACCAGAAATGTTCTGAGGGAATCTTTATTTTGGAATTCAACCACTTAACATCAATAAGAAACCCTAATCAAGATCATGGAACACAGTGTTTGTTATTATTGAACGAATTGTATAGATATGGACATTTTTTTCTTGATAAATATAGTTGTTAATATGGACACAAAAGATAATTTCATTGTCATTGCAAGAAAAATAGTGCTTATAACAACAACAGGAGCCTGATTGGCCTGTTTGGAATAGAGAGCATTATTATTTATGAAATAAACCACTTCACATTACTACGAAAAGCAAACTGAGATGAATGAGTTCGTTTGGTGATGAAACTAAACACATTTAGATTTTTAATTGTGCATCAACATGTTTTTCTTAATTAATATACTATGTAATTTAGTCACAGATGTTAATCTCATGATCATTGCGTCAAAAAGTGTGCTTGGGACCAAAACACAAGTCATCTAAACCAGAAATATTCGGATGGACACAAATGATAATTTCATAATCATCGGAAGAAAAATAGAGCTTGTAACAACAAAGGGAGCCTAATTGGCATGAAATGAATGGAAAGCATCATTATTTAGCAAATACACCACTTCACATTAGTACGAAATGTAAATTTAGATGAATGACTCCTTTGGGTGATGGAACTAAACAAATTTAGATTTTCAAAAGTGCATCGACATGTCTATTTTAATTAATATACTATGTAATTTAGTCATAAATGTTAATCTCAAGATCATTGTGTCAAAAATTGTGTTTGGAACCAAAAGGTGAATCTTCCAAAACCAGAAATGTTCTGAGGGATTCTTTATTTTGGAATTCAACCACTTAACATCAATAAGAAACCCTAATCAAGATCATGGAACACAGTGTTTGTTATTATTGAACGAATTGTATAGATATGGACATTTTTTTCTTGATAAATATAGTTGTTAATATGGACACAAAAGATAATTTCATTGTCATTGCAAGAAAAATAGTGCTTATAACAACAACAGGAGCCTGATTGGCCTGTTTGGAATAGAGAGCATTATTATTTATGAAATAAACCACTTCACATTACTACGAAAAGCAAACTGAGATGAATGAGTTTGTTTGGTGATGAAACTAAACACATTTAGATTTTTAATTGTGCATCAACATGTTTTTCTTAATTAATATACTATGTAATTTAGTCACAGATGTTAATCTCATGATCATTGCGTCAAAAAGTGTGCTTGGGACCAAAACACAAGTCATCTAAACCAGAAATATTCGGATGGACACAAATGATAATTTCATAATCATCGGAAGAAAAATAGAGCTTGTAACAAGAAAGGGAGCCTAATTGGCATGAAATGAATGGAAAGCATCATTATTTAGCAAATAAACCACTTCACATTAGTACGAAATGTAAATTTAGATGAATGACTCCTTTGGGTGATGGAACTAAACAAATTTAGATTTTCAAAAGTGCGTCGACATGTCTGTTTTAATTAATATACTATGTAATTTAGTCATAAATGTTAATCTCAAGATCATTGCGTCAAAAAGTGTGTTTGGAACCAAAAGGTGAATCTTCCAAAACCAGAAATGTTCTGAGGGATTCTCTATTTTGGAATTCAACCACTTAACATCAATAAGAAACCCTAATGAAGATCATGGAATACAGTGTTTGTTATTATTGAACGAATTGTATAGATATGGACATTTTTTTCTTGATAAATATAGTTGTTAACATGGACACAAAAGATAATTTCATTGTCATTGCAAGAAAAATAGTGGTTATAACAACAAAAGGAGCCGGATTGGCACGTTGGGAATAGAGAGCATTATTATTTAGGAAATAAACCACTTCACATTACTACGAAAAGCAAACTGAGATGAATGAGTTTGTTTGGTGATGAAACTAAACACATTTAGATTTTTTATTTGTGCATCAACATTTTTTTTCTTAATTAATATACTATGTAATTTAGTCACAGATGTTATTCTCATGATCATTGCGTCAAAAAGTGTGCTTGGGACCAAAACACAAGTCATCTAAACCAGAAATATTCGGATGGACACAAATGATAATTTCATAATCATCGGAAGAAAAATAGAGCTTGTAACAAGAAAGGGAGCCTAATTGGCATGAAATGAATGGAAAGCATCATTATTTAGCAAATACACCACTTCATATTAGTACGAAATGTAAATTTAGATGAATGACTCCTTTGGGTGATGGAACTAAAAAAATTTAGATTTTCAAAAGTGCGTCGACATGTCTGTTTTAATTAATATACTATGTAATTTAGTCATAAATGTTAATCTCAAGATCATTGTGTCAAAAAGTGTGTTTGGAACAAAAAGGTGAATCTTCCAAAACCAGAAATGTTCTGAGGGAATCTTTATTTTGGAATTCAACCACTTAACATCAATCAGAAACCCTAATCAAGATCATGGAACACAATGTTTGTTATTATTGAACGAATTGTATAGATATGGACATTTTTTCTTGATAAATATAGTTGTTAATATGGACACAAAATATAATTTCATTGTCATTGCAAGAAAAATAGTGCTTATAACAACAAAAGGAGCCTGATTGGCACGTTGGGAATAGAGAGCATTATTATTTAGGAAATAAACCACTTCACATTACTACGAAAAGCAAACTGAGATGAATGAGTTTGTTTGGTGATGAAACTAAACACATTTAGATTTTTAATTGTGCATCAACATGTTTTTCTTAATTAATATACTATGTAATTTAGTCACAGATGTTAATCTCATGATCATTGCGTCAAAAAGTGTGCTTGGGACCAAAACACAAGTCATCTAAACCAGAAATATTCGGATGGACACAAATGATAATTTCATAATCATCGGAAGAAAAATAGAGCTTGTTAACAGAAAGGGAGCCTAATTGGCATGAAATGAATGGAAAGCATCATTATTAAGCAAATAAACCACTTCACATTAGTACGAAATGTAAATTTAGATGAATGACTCCTTTGGGTGATGGAACTAAACAAATTTAGATTTTCAAAAGTGCGTCGACATGTCTGTTTTAATTAATATACTATGTAATTTAGTCATAAATGTTAATCTCAAGATCATTGTGTCAAAAAGTGTGTTTGGAACCAAAAGGTGAATCTTCCAAAACCAGAAATGTTCTGAGGGAATCTTTATTTTGGAATTCAACCACTTAACATCAATAAGAAACCCTAATCAAGATGATGGAACACAGTGTTTGTTATTATTGGACGAATTGTATAGATATGGACATTTTTTTCTTGATAAATATAGTTGTTAACAAGGACGCAAAATATAATTTCATTCTCATTGCAAGAAAAATAGTGGTTATAACAACAAAAGGATCCTGATTGGCTTGTTGGGAATAGAGAGCATTATTATTTAGGAAATAAACCACTTCACATTACTACGAAAAAGAAACTGAGACGAATGAGTTCGTTTGGTGATGAAACTAAACACATTTAGATTTTCAATAGTTCATCGACATGTTTTTATTAATTAATATACTATGTAATTTAGTCACAGATGTTAATCTGATGATCATTGCGTCATAAAGTGTGCTTGGGACCAAAAGACAAGTCATCTAAAGCAGAAATGTTCGGAGGGACACAAATGATAATTTCATAATCATCGGAAGAAAATAGTGCTTGTAACAACAAAAGGAGCCTAATTGGCATGAAATGAATGGAAAGCATCATTATTTAGGAAATAAACCACTTCACATTAGTACGAAATGTAAATTAAGATGAATGACTCCTTTGGCTGATGCAACTAAACACATTTAGATTTTCAAAAGTGCGTCGACATGTCTATTTTAATTAATGTACTATGTAATTTAGTCATAAATGTTAATCTCATGATCATTGTGTCAAAAAGTGTTTTTGGAACAAAAAGGTGAATCTTCCAAAACCAGAAATGTTATGAGGGATTTTTTATTTTGGAATTCAACCATTAACATCAATAAGAAACCCTAATCAAGATCATGGAACATAGTGTTTGTTATTATTGAACGAATTGTATAGATATGGACATTTTTTTCTTGATAAATATAGTTGTTAAGATGGACACAAAAGATAATTTCATTGTCATTGCAAGAAAAATAGTGCTTATAATAACAAAAGGAGCCTGATTGGCATGAAGGGAATAGAAAGCATTATTATTTAAGAAATAAACAACTTCACATTACTACGAAAAGCAAACTGAGATGAATGAGTTCGTTTTGTGATGAAACTAAACACATTTAGATTTTTAATAGTGCATCAACATGTTTTTCTTAATTAATATACTATGTAATTTTGTCACAGATCTTAATCTCATGATCATTGCGTCAAAAAGTGTTTTTGGAACCAAAAGGTGAATCTTCCAAAACCAAAAATGTTATGAGGGATTCTTTATTTTGGAATTCAACCACTTAACATCAATAAGAAACCCTAATCAAGATCATGGAACATAGTGTTTGTTATTATTGAACGAATTGTATAGATATGGACATTTTTTTCTTGATAAATATAGTTGTTAACATGGACACAAAAGATAATTTCATTGTCATTGCAAGAAAAATAGTGCTTATAACAACAAAAGGAGCCTGTTTGGCATGAAGGCAATAGATAGCATTGTTATTTAGGAAATAAACCACTTCACATTATTATGAAAAGCAAACTGAGATGAATGAGTTCGTTTGGTGATGACACTAAACACATTTAGATTTTCAATAGTGCATCGACATGTTTTTTTTTATTAATATACTATGTAATTTAGTCATAGATATTTATCTCATGATCATTGCGTCGAAAAGTGTGCTCGGGACTAAAAGAGAAGTAATTCAAATCAGAAATGTTTGGAGGGATTCTTTATTTTTTAATTCAACCAATTAACATCAATAAGAAACCCTAATCATGATCACGGAATGCAGTGTTTGTTAGTATTGAACGAATTGTATAGATATAGACATTTTTTTCTTGATAAATATAGTTGTTAATATGGACACAAAAGATAATTTCATTGTCATTGCAAGAAAAATAGTGCTTATAACAACAAAAGGAGCCTGATTGGCATGAAGGCAATAGATAGCATTGTTATTTAGGAAATAAACCACTTCACATTATTATGAAAAGCAAACTGAGATGAATGAGTTCGTTTGGTGATGACACTAAACACATTTAGATTTTCAATAGTGCATCGACATGTTTTTTTTTTATTAATATATTATGTAATTTAGTCATAGATATTTATTTCATGATCATTGTGTCGAAAAGTGTGCTCGGGACTAAAAGAGAAGTCATCCAAACCAGAAATGTTTGGAGGGATTCTTTATTTTTTAATTCAACCAATTAACATCAATAAGAAACCCTAATCATGATCACGGAATGCAGTGTTTGTTAGTATTGAACGAATTGTATAGATATAGACATTTTTTTCTTGATAAATATAGTTGTTAATATGGACACAAAAGATAATTTCATTGTCATTGCAAGAAAAATAGTGCTTATAACAACAAAAGGAGCCTGATTGGCATGTTGGGAATAGAGAGCATTATTATTTAGGAAATAAACCACTTCACATTACTACGAAAAGCAAACTGAGATGACTGAGTTCGTTTGGTGATGAAACTAAACAAATTTAGATTTTCAATAGTGCATCGACATGTTTTTTTTAATTAATATACTATGTAATTTAGTCACAGATATTAATCTCATGATCATTGCATCAAAAAGTGTGCTTGGGACCAAAAGACAAGTCATCTAAACCAGAAATGTTCGAAGGGACACAAATGTTAATTTCATAATCATCGGAAGAAAATAGTGCTTGTAACAACAAAAGGAGCCTAATTGGCATGAAATGAATGGAATGCATCATTATTTAGAAATAAACCACTCCACATTAGTACGAAATATAAATTAAGATGAATGACTCCTTTGGGTGATGGAACTAAACAAATTTAGATTTTCAAAAGTGCGTCGACATGTTTGTTTTAATTAATATACTATGTAATTTAGTCATAAATGTTAATCTCAAGATCATTGTGTCAAAAAGTGTGTTTGGAACCAAAAGGTGAATCTTCCAAAACCAGAAATGTTCTGAGGGAATCTTTATTTTGGAATTCAACCACTTAACATCAATAAGAAACCCTAATCAAGATCATGGAACACAGTGTTTGTTATTATTGGACGAATTGTATAGATATGGACATTTTTTTCTTGATAAATATAGTTGTTAACAAGGACACAAAATATAATTTCATTCTCATTGCAAGAAAAATAGTGGTTATAACAACAAAAGGATCCTGATTGGCTTGTTGGGAATAGAGAGCATTATTATTTAGGAAATAAACCACTTCACATTACTACGAAAAAGAGACTGAGACGAATGAGTTCGTTTGGTGATGAAACTAAACACATTTAGATTTTCAATAGTTCATCGACATGTTTTTATTAATTAATATACTATGTAATTTAGTCATAAATGTTAATCTCATGATCATTGTGTCAAAAAGTATTTTTGGAACCAAAAGGTGAATCTTCCAAAATCAGAAATGTTATGAGGGATTCTTTATTTTGGAATTCAACCACTTAACATCAATAAGAAACCCTAATGAAGATCATGGAACATAGTGTTTGTTATTATTGAACAAATTGTATAGATATGGACATTTTTTTCTTGATAAATATAGTTGTTAACATGGACACAAAAGATAATTTCATTGTCATTGCAAGAAAAATAGTGGTTATAACAACAAAAGGAGCCTGATTTGCATGTTGGGAATAGAGAGAGCATTATTATTTAGGAAATAAACCACTTCACATTAGTACGAAAAGCAAACTAAGATGATTGAGTGCTTTTGGTGATGAAACTAAACAAATTTAGATTTTTAATAGTGCATCGACATGTTTTTTTTAATTAATATACTATGTAATTTAGTCACAGATGTTAATCTCATGATCATTGCATCAAAAAGTGTGCTTGGGACCAAAGACAAGACATCTAAACCAGAAATGTTCGAAGGGACACAAATGATAATTTCATAATCTTCGGAAGAAAATAGTTCTAGTAACAACAAAAGGAGCCTAATTGGCATGAAATGAATGGAATGCATCATTATTTAGGAAATAAACCAATTCACATTAGTGCGAAATGTAAATTAAGATGAATGACTCCTTTGGCTGATGGAACTAAAACACATTCAGATTTTCAAAAAGTGCGTCGACATGTCTATTTTAATTAATATACTATGTAATTTAGTCATAAATGTTAATCTCATGATCATTGTGCCAAAATGTGTTTTTGGAACCAAAAGGTGAATCTTCCAAAACCAGAAATGTTATGAGGGATTCTTTATTTTGGAATTCAACCACTGAACATCAATAAGAAACCCTAATGAAGATCATGCAACATAGTGTTTGTTATTATTGAACGAATTGTACAGATATGGACATTTTTTTCTTGATAAATATAGTTGTTAACATGGACACAAAAGATAATTTTTCATTGTTATTGCAAGAAAAATAGTGGTTATAACAACAAAAGGAGCCTGATTGGCATGAAGGGAATAGAGAGCATTATTATTTAGGAAATAAACAACTTCACAATACTACGAAATGCAAACTGAGATGAATGAGTTCGTTTGGTGATGAAACTAAACACATTTAGATTTTTAATTATGCATCAACATGTTTTTCTTAATTAATATACTATGTAATTTAGTCACAGATGTTAATCTCATGATCATTGCATCAAAATGTGTGCTTGGGACCAAAACACAAGTCATCTAAACCAGAAATATTCGGATGGACACAAATCATAATTTCATAATCCTCAGAAGAAAAGTAGAGGTTGTAACATCAAAGGGAGCCTAATTGGCATGAAACAAATGGAAAGCATCATTATTTTGCAAATAAACCACTTCACATTAGTACGAAATGTAAATTCAGATGAATGACTCCTTTGGGTGATGGAACTAAACAAATTTAGATTTTCAAAAGTGCGTCAAGATGACTGTTTTAATTAATATACTATGTAATTTAGTCATAAATGTTAATCTCAAGATCATTGTGTCAAAAAGTGTGTTTGGAACCAAAAGGTGAATCTTCCAAAACCAGAAATGTTCTGAGGGATTCTCTATTTTGGAATTCAACCACTTAACATCAATAAGAAACCCTAATGAAGATCATGGAATACAGTGTTTGTTATTATTGAACGAATTGTATAGATATGGACATTTTTTTCTTGATAAATATAGTTGTTAACATGGACACAAAAGATAATTTCATTGTCATTGCAAGAAAAATAGTGCTTATAACAACAAAAAGGAGCCTGTTTGGCATGAAGGCAATAGATAGCATTGTTATTTAGGAAATAAACCACTTCACATTATTATGAAAAGCAAACTGAGATGAATGAGTTCGTTTGGTGATGACACTAAACACATTTAGATTTTCAATAGTGCATCGACATGTTTTTTTTTATTAATATACTATGTAATTTAGTCATAGATATTTATCTCATGATCATTGCGTCAAAAAGTGTGCTCGGGACTAAAAGAGAAGTAATCCAAATCAGAAATGTTTGGAGGGATTCTTTATTTTTTAATTCAACCAATTAACATCAATAAGAAACCCTAATCATGATCACGGAATGCAGTGGTTGTTAGTATTGAACGAATTGTATAGATATAGACATTTTTTTCTTGATAAATATAGTTGTTAATATGGACACAAAAGATAATTTCATTGTCATTGCAAGAAAAATAGTGCTTATAACAACAAAAGGAGCCTGATTGGCATGAAGGCAATAGATAGCATTGTTATTTAGGAAATAAACCACTTCACATTATTATGAAAAGCAAACTGAGATGAATGAGTTCGTTTGGTGATGACACTAAACACATTTAGATTTTCAATAGTGCATCGACATGTTTTTTTTTTATTAATATATTATGTAATTTAGTCATAGATATTTATCTCATGATCATTGCGTCGAAAAGTGTGCTCGGGACTAAAAGAGAAGTCATCCAAACCAGAAATGTTTGGAGGGATTCTTTATTTTTTAATTCAACCAATTAACATCAATAAGAAACCCTAATCATGATCACGGAATGCAGTGTTTGTTAGTATTGAACGAATTGTATAGATATAGACATTTTTTTCTTGATAAATATAGTTGTTAATATGGACACAAAAGATAATTTCATTGTCATTGCAAGAAAAATAGTGCTTATAACAACAAAAGGAGCCTGATTGGCATGTTGGGAATAGAGAGCATTATTATTTAGGAAATAAACCACTTCACATTACTACGAAAAGCAAACTGAGATGACTGAGTTCGTTTGGTGATGAAGCTAAACAAATTTAGATTTTCAATAGTGCATCGACATGTTTTTTTTAATTAATATACTATGTAATTGAGCCACAGATATTAATCTCATGATCATTGCATCAAAAAGTGTGCTTGGGACCAAAAGACAAGTCATCTAAACCAGAAATGTTCGAAGGGACACAAATGTTAATTTCATAATCATCGGAAGAAAATAGTGCTTGTAACAACAAAAGGAGCCTAATTGGCATGAAATGAAATGAATGGAATGCATCATTATTTAGAAAAATAAACCACTCCACATTAGTACGAAATATAAATTAAGATGAATGACTCCTTTGGCTGATGGAACTAAACACATTTAGATTTTCAAAAGTGCGTCGACATGTCTATTTTAATTAATATACTATGTAATTTAGTCATAAATGTTAATCTCATGATCATTGTGTCAAAAAGTATTTTTGGAACAAAAGGTGAATCTTCCAAAATCAGAAATGTTATGAGGGATTCTTTATTTTGGAATTCAACCACTTAACATCAATAAGAAACCCTAATGAAGATCATGGAACATAGTGTTTGTTATTATTGAACACAAATTGTATAGATATGGACATTTTATTTTTTCTTGATAAATATAGTTGTTAACATGGACACAAAAGATAATTTCATTGTCATTGCAAGAAAAATAGTGGTTATAACAACAAAAGGAGCCTGATTTGCATGTTGGGAATAGAGAGAGCATTATTATTTAGGAAATAAACCACTTCACATTAGTACGAAAAGCAAACTAAGATGATTGAGTGCTTTTGGTGATGAAACTAAACAAATTTAGATTTTTAATAGTGCATCGACATGTTTTTTTTAATTAATATACTATGTAATTTAGTCACAGATGTTAATCTCATGATCATTGCATCAAAAAGTGTGCTTGGGACCAAAGACAAGACATCTAAACCAGAAATGTTCGAAGGGACACAAATGATAATTTCATAATCTTCGGAAGAAAATAGTTCTAGTAACAACAAAAGGAGCCTAATTGGCATGAAATGAATGGAATGCATCATTATTTAGGAAATAAACCAATTCACATTAGTGCGAAATGTAAATTAAGATGAATGACTCCTTTGGCTGATGGAACTAAACACATTCAGATTTTCAAAAGTGCGTCGACATGTCTATTTTAATTAATATACTATGTAATTTAGTCATAAATGTTAATCTCATGATCATTGTGCCAAAATGTGTTTTTGGAACCAAAAGGTGAATCTTCCAAAACCAGAAATGTTATGAGGGATTCTTTATTTTGGAATTCAACCACTGAACATCAATAAGAAACCCTAATGAAGATCATGCAACATAGTGTTTGTTATTATTGAACGAATTGTACAGATATGGACATTTTTTTCTTGATAAATATAGTTGTTAACATGGACACAAAAGATAATTTCATTGTTATTGCAAGAAAAATAGTGGTTATAACAACAAAAGGAGCCTGATTGGCATGAAGGGAATAGAGAGCATTATTATTTAGGAAATAAACAACTTCACAATACTACGAAATGCAAACTGAGATGAATGAGTTCGTTTGGTGATGAAACTAAACACATTTAGATTTTTAATTATGCATCAACATGTTTTTCTTAATTAATATACTATGTAATTTAGTCACAGATGTTAATCTCATGATCATTGCATCAAAATGTGTGCTTGGGACCAAAACACAAGTCATCTAAACCAGAAATATTCGGATGGACACAAATCATAATTTCATAATCCTCAGAAGAAAAGTAGAGGTTGTAACATCAAAGGGAGCCTAATTGGCATGAAACAAATGGAAAGCATCATTATTTTGCAAATAAACCACTTCACATTAGTACGAAATGTAAATTCAGATGAATGACTCCTTTGGGTGATGGAACTAAAACAAATTTAGATTTTCAAAAGTGCGTCAAGATGACTGTTTTTAATTAATATACTATGTAATTTAGTCATAAATGTTAATCTCAAGATCATTGTGTCAAAAAGTGTGTTTGGAACCAAAAGGTGAATCTTCCAAAACCAGAAATGTTCTGAGGGATTCTCTATTTTGGAATTCAACCACTTAACATCAATAAGAAACCCTAATGAAGATCATGGAATACAGTGTTTGTTATTATTGAACGAATTGTATAGATATGGACATTTTTTTTCTTGATAAATATAGTTGTTAACATGGACACAAAAGATAATTTCATTGTCATTGCAAGAAAAATAGTGCTTATAACAACAAAAGGAGCCTGTTTGGCATGAAGGCAATAGATAGCATTGTTATTTAGGAAATAAACCACTTCACATTATTATGAAAAGCATACTGAGATGAATGAGTTCGTTTGGTGATGACACTAAACACATTTAGATTTTCAATAGTGCATCGACATGTTTTTTTTTATTAATATACTATGTAATTTAGTCATAGATATTTATCTCATGATCATTGCGTCAAAAAGTGTGCTCGGGACTAAAAGAGAAGTAATCCAAATCAGAAATGTTTGGAGGGATTCTTTATTTTTTAATTCAACCAATTAACATCAATAAGAAACCCTAATCATGATCACGGAATGCAGTGGTTGTTAGTATTGAACGAATTGTATAGATATAGACATTTTTTTCTTGATAAATATAGTTGTTAATATGGACACAAAAGATAATTTCATTGTCATTGCAAGAAAAATAGTGCTTATAACAACAAAAGGAGCCTGATTGGCATGAAGGCAATAGATAGCATTGTTATTTAGGAAATAAACCACTTCACATTATTATGAAAAGCAAACTGAGATGAATGAGTTCGTTTGGTGATGACACTAAACACATTTAGATTTTCAATAGTGCATCGACATGTTTTTTTTTTATTAATATATTATGTAATTTAGTCATAGATATTTATCTCATGATCATTGCGTCGAAAAGTGTGCTCGGGACTAAAAGAGAAGTCATCCAAACCAGAAATGTTTGGAGGGATTCTTTATTTTTTAATTCAACCAATTAACATCAATAAGAAACCCTAATCATGATCACGGAATGCAGTGTTTGTTAGTATTGAACGAATTGTATAGATATAGACATTTTTTTCTTGATAAATATAGTTGTTAATATGGACACAAAAGATAATTTCATTGTCATTGCAAGAAAAATAGTGCTTATAACAACAAAAGGAGCCTGATTGGCATGTTGGGAATAGAGAGCATTATTATTTAGGAAATAAACCACTTCACATTACTACGAAAAGCAAACTGAGATGACTGAGTTCGTTTGGTGATGAAGCTAAACAAATTTAGATTTTCAATAGTGCATCGACATGTTTTTTTTAATTAATATACTATGTAATTGAGCCACAGATATTAATCTCATGATCATTGCATCAAAAAGTGTGCTTGGGACCAAAAGACAAGTCATCTAAACCAGAAATGTTCGAAGGGACACAAATGTTAATTTCATAATCATCGGAAGAAAATAGTGCTTGTAACAACAAAAGGAGCCTAATTGGCATGAAATGAATGGAATGCATCATTATTTAGAAATAAACCACTCCACATTAGTACGAAATATAAATTAAGATGAATGACTCCTTTGGCTGATGGAACTAAACACATTTAGATTTTCAAAAGTGCGTCGACATGTCTATTTTAATTAATATACTATGTAATTTAGTCATAAATGTTAATCTCATGATCATTGTGTCAAAAAGTATTTTTGGAACCAAAAGGTGAATCTTCCAAAATCAGAAATGTTATGAGGGATTCTTTATTTTGGAATTCAACCACTTAACATCAATAAGAAACCCTAATGAAGATCATGGAACATAGTGTTTGTTATTATTGAACAAATTGTATAGATATGGACATTTTTTTCTTGATAAATATAGTTGTTAACATGGACACAAAAGATAATTTCATTGTCATTGCAAGAAAAATAGTGTGGTTTTATAACAACAAAAGGAGCCTGATTTGCATGTTGGGAATAGAGAGAGCATTATTATTTAGGAAATAAACCACTTCACATTAGTACGAAAAGCAAACTAAGATGATTGAGTGCTTTTGGTGATGAAACTAAACAAATTTAGATTTTTAATAGTGCATCGACATGTTTTTTTTAATTAATATACTATGTAATTTAGTCACAGATGTTAATCTCATGATCATTGCATCAAAAAGTGTGCTTGGGACCAAAGACAAGACATCTAAACCAGAAATGTTCGAAAGGGACACAAATGATAATTTCATAATCTTCGGAAGAAAAATAGTTCTAGTAACAACAAAAGGAGCCTAATTGGCATGAAATGAATGGAATGCATCATTATTTAGGAAATAAACCAATTCACATTAGTGCGAAATGTAAAATTAAGATGAATGACTCCTTTGGCTGATGGAACTAAACACATTCAGATTTTCAAAAGTGCGTCGACATGTCTATTTTAATTAATATACTATGTAATTTGGTCATAAATGTTAATCTCATGATCATTGTGCCAAAATGTGTTTTTGGAACCAAAAGGTGAATCTTCCAAAACCAGAAATGTTATGAGGGATTCTTTATTTTGGAATTCAACCACTGAACATCAATAAGAAACCCTAATGAAGATCATGCAACATAGTGTTTGTTATTATTGAACGAATTGTACAGATATGGACATTTTTTTCTTGATAAATATAGTTGTTAACATGGACACAAAAGATAATTTCATTGTTATTGCAAGAAAAATAGTGGTTATAACAACAAAAGGAGCCTGATTGGCATGAAGGGAATAGAGAGCATTATTATTTAGGAAATAAACAACTTCACATTACTACGAAATGCAAACTAAGATGAATGAGTTCGTTTGGTGATGAAACTAAACACATTTAGATTTTTAATTATGCATCAACATGTTTTTCTTAATTAATATACTATGTAATTTAGTCACAGATGTTAATCTCATGATCATTGCATCAAAATGTGTGCTTGGGACCAAAACACAAGTCATCTAAACCAGAAATATTCGGATGGACACAAATCATAATTTCATAATCCTCAGAAGAAAAGTAGAGGTTGTAACATCAAAGGGAGCCTAATTGGCATGAAACAAATGGAAAGCATCATTATTTTGCAAATAAAATACTTCACATTAGTACGAAATGTAAATTCAGATGAATGACTCCTTTGGGTGATGGAACTAAACAAATTTAGATTTTCAAAAGTGCGTCAAGATGACTGTTTTAATTAATATACTATGTAATTTAGTCATAAATGTTAATCTCAAGATCATTGTGTCAAAAAGTGTGTTTGGAACCAAAAGGTGAATCTTCCAAAACCAGAAATGTTCTGAGGGATTCTCTATTTTGGAATTCAACCACTTAACATCAATAAGAAACCCTAATGAAGATCATGGAATACAGTGTTTGTTATTATTGAACGAATTGTATAGATATGGACATTTTTTTCTTGATAAATATAGTTGTTAACATGGACACAAAAGATAATTTCATTGTCATTGCAAGAAAAATAGTGCTTATAACAACAAAAGGAGCCTGTTTGGCATGAAGGCAATAGATAGCATTGTTATTTAGGAAATAAACCACTTCACATTATTATGAAAAGCAAACTGAGATGAATGAGTTCGTTTGGTGATGACACTAAACACATTTAGATTTTCAATAGTGCATCGACATGTTTTTTTTTTTTAATATATTATGTAATTTAGTCATAGATATTTATCTCATGATCATTGCGTCGAAAAGTGTGCTCGGGACTGAAAAAGAGAAGTCATCCAAACCAGAAATGTTTTGGAGGGATTCTTTTATTTTTTAATTCAACCAATTAACATCAATAAGAAACCCTAATCATGATCACACGGAATGCAGTGTTTGTTAGTATTGAACGAATTGTATAGATATAGACATTTTTTTTCTTGATAAATATAGTTGTTAATATGGACACAAAAGATAATTTCATTTGTCATTGCAAGAAAAATAGTGCTTATATAAAACAAAAGGAGCCTGATTGGCATGAAGGCAATAGATAGCATTGTTATTTAGGAAATAAACCACTTCACATTATTATGAAAAGCAAACTGAGATGAATGAGTTCGTTTTGGTGATGACACTAAACACATTTAGATTTTCAATAGTGCATCGACATGTTTTTTTTTTTATTAATAATATATTATGTAAATTTAGTCATAGATATTTATCTCATGATCATTGCATCGAAAAGTGTGCTCGGGACTAAAAGAGAAGTCATCCAAACCAGAAATGTTTGGAGGGATTTTTTATTTTTTAATTCAACCAATTAACATCAATAAGAAACCCTAATCATGATCACGGAATGCAGTGTTTGTTAGTATTGAACGAATTGTATAGATATAGACATTTTTTTCTTGATAAATATAGTTGTTAATATGGACACAAAAGATAATTTCATTGTCATTGCAAGAAAAATAGTGCTTATAACAACAAAAGGAGCCTGATTGGCATGTTGGGAATAGAGAGCATTATTATTTAGGAAATAAACCACTTCACATTACTACGAAAAGCAAACTGAGATGACTGAGTTCGTTTGGTGATGAAACTAAACAAATTTAGATTTTCAATAGTGCATCGACATGTTTTTTTTAATTAATATACTATGTAATTTAGTCACAGATATTAATCTCATGATCATTGCATCAAAAAGTGTGCTTGGGACCAAAAGACAAGTCATCTAAACCAGAAATGTTCGAAGGGACACAAATGTTAATTTCATAATCATCGGAAGAAAATAGTGCTTGTAACAACAAAAGGAGCCTAATTGGCATGAAATGAATGGAATGCATCATTATTTAGAAATAAACCACTCCACATTAGTACGAAATATAAATTAAGATGAATGACTCCTTTGGCTGATGGAACTAAACACATTTAGATTTTCAAAAGTGCGTCGACATGTCTATTTTAATTAATATACTATGTAATTTAGTCATAAATGTTAATCTCATGATCATTGTGTCAAAAAGTATTTTTGGAACCAAAAGGTGAATCTTCCAAAATCAGAAATGTTATGAGGGATTCTTTATTTTGGAATTCAACCACTTAACATCAATAAGAAACCCTAATGAAGATCATGGAACATAGTGTTTGTTATTATTGTACGAATTGTATAGATATGGACATTTTTTTCTTGATAAATATAGTTGTTAACATGGACACAAAAGATAATTTCATTGTCATTGCAAGAAAAATAGTGGTTATAACAACAAAAGGAGCCTGATTTGCATGTTGGGAATAGAGAGAGCATTATTATTTAGGAAATAAACCACTTCACATCAGTACGAAAAGCAAACTAAGATGATTGAGTGCTTTTGGTGATGAAACTAAACAAATTTAGATTTTCAATAGTGCATCGACATGTTTTTTTTAATTAATATACTATGTAATTTAGTCACAGATGTTAATCTCACGATCATTGCATCAAAAAGTGTGCTTGGGACCAAAGACAAGACATCTAAACCAGAAATGTTCAAAGGGATACAAATGATAATTACATAATCTTCGGAAGAAAATAGTTCTAGTAACAACAAAAGGAGCCTAATTGGCATGAAATGAATGGAATGCATCATTATTTAGGAAATAAACCAATTCACATTAGTGCGAAATGTAAATTAAGATGAATGACTCCTTTGGCTGATGGAACTAAACACATTCAGATTTTCAAAAGTGCGTCGACATGTCTATTTTAATTAATATACTATGTAATTTGGTCATAAATGTTAATCTCATGATCATTGTGCCAAAATGTGTTTTTGGAACCAAAAGGTGAATCTTCCAAAACCAGAAATGTTATGAGGGATTCTTTATTTTGGAATTCAACCACTGAACATCAATAAGAAACCCTAATAAAGATCATGCAACATAGTGTTTGTTATTATTGAACGAATTGTACAGATATGGACATTTTTTTCTTGATAAATATAGTTGTTAACATGGACACAAAAGATAATTTCATTGTTATTGCAAGAAAAATAGTGGTTATAACAACAAAAGGAGCCTGATTGGCATGAAGGGAATAGAGAGCATTATTATTTAGGAAATAAACAACTTCACATTACTACGAAATGCATACTGAGATGAATGAGTTCGTTTGGTGATGAAACTAAACACATTTAGATTTTTAATTATGCATCAACATGTTTTTCTTAATTAATATACTATGTAATTTAGTCACAGATGTTAGTCTCATGATCATTGCATCAAAAAGTGTGCTTGGGACCAAAACACAAGTCATCTAAACCAGAAATATTCGGATGGACACAAATCATAATTTCATAATCCTCAGAAGAAAAGTAGAGCTTGTAACATCAAAGGGAGCCTAATTGGCATGAAACAAATGGAAAGCATCATTATTTTGCAAATAAACCACTTCACATTAGTACGAAATGTAAATTCAGATGAATGACTCCTTTGGGTGATGGAACTAAACAAATTTTAGATTTTCAAAAGTGCGTCAAGATGACCTGTTTTTAATTAATATACTATGTAATTTAGTCATAAATGTTAATCTCAAGATCATTGTGTCAAAAAGTGTGTTTGGAACCAAAAGGTGAATCTTCCAAAACCAGAAATGTTCTGAGGGATTCTCTATTTTGGAATTCAACCACTTAACATCAATAAGAAACCCTAATGAAGATCATGGAATACAGTATTTGTTATTATTGAACGAATTGTATAGATATGGACATTTTTTTCTTGATAAATATAGTTGTTAACATGGACACAAAAGATAATTTCATTGTCATTGCAAGAAAAATAGTGGTTATAACAACAAAAGGAGCCTGATTTGCATGTTGGGAATAGAGAGCATTATTATTTAGGAAAGAAACCACTTCACATCAGTACGAAAAGCAAACTAAGATGAATGAGTGCTTTTGGTGATGAAACTAAACAAATTTAGATTTTTAATAGTGCATCGACATGTGTTTTTTAATTAATATACTATGTAATTTAGTCACAGATGTTAATCTCATGATCATTGCATCAAAAAGTGTGCTTAGGACCAAAAGACAAGTCATCTGAACCAGAAATGTTCGAAGGGACACAAATGATAATTTCATAATCATCGGAAGAAAATAGTGCTTGTAACAACAAAAGGAGCCTAATTGGCATGAAATGAATGGAATGCATCATTATTTAGGAAATAAACCAATTCACATTAGTTCGAAATGTAAATTAAGATGAATGACTCCTTTGGCTGATGGAACTAAACACATTTAGATTTTCAAAAGTGCGTCGACATGTCTATTTTAATTAATATACTATGTAATTTAGTCATAAATGTTAATCTCATTATCATTGTGCCAAAATGTGTTTTTGGAACCAAAAGGTGAATCTTCCAACACCAGAAATGTTATGAGGGATTCTTTATTTTGGAATTCAACCACTTAACATCAATAAGAAACCCTAATGAAGATCATGCAACATAGTGTTTGTTATTATTGAACGAATTGTACAGTTATGGACATTTTTTTCTTGATAAATATAGTTGTTAACATGGATACAAAAGATAATTTCATTGTTATTGCAAGAAAAATAGTGGTTATAACAACAAAAGGAGCCTGATTGGCATGAAGGGAATAGAGAGCATTATTATTTAGGAAATAAACAACTTCACATTACTACGAAATGCTAACTGAGATGAATGAGTTCGTTTGGTGATGAAACTAAACACATTTAGATTTTTAATTATGCATCAACATGTTTTTCTTAATTAATATACTATATAATTTAGTCACAGATGTTAATCTCATGATCATTGCGTCAAAAAGTGTGCTTGGGACCAAAACACAAGTCATCTAAACCATAAATATTCGGATGGACACAAATGATAATTTCATAATCATCGGAAGAAAATAGTGCTTGTAACAACAAAAGGAGCCTAATTGGCATGAAATGAATGGAATGCATCATTATTTAGAAATAAACCACTTCACATTAGTACGACATGTAAATTAAGATGAATAACTCCTTTGGCTGATGGAACTAAACACATTTGGATTTTCAAAAGTGCGTCGACATGTCTATTTTAATTAATATACTATGTAATTTAGTCATAAATGTTAATCTCAAGATCATTGTGTCAAAAAGTGTTTTTGGAACCAAAAGGTAATCTTCCAAAACCAGAAATGTTCTGAGGGAATCTTTATTTTGGAATTCAACCACTTAACATCAATAAGAAACCCTAATGAAGATCATGGAACACATTGTTTGTTATTATTGAACGAATTGTATAGATATGGACATTTTTTTCTTGATAAATATAGTTGTTAACAAGGACACAAAATATAATTTCATTCTCATTGCAAGAAAAATAGTGGTTATAACAACAAAAGGATCCTGATTGGCTTGTTGGGAATAAAGAGCATTATTATTTAGGAAATAAACCACTTCACATTACTACGAAAAAGAAACTGAGACGAATGAGTTCGTTTGGTGATGAAACTAAACACATTTAGATTTTCAATAGTTCATCGACATGTTTTTATTAATTAATATACTATGTAATTTAGTCACAGATGTTAATCTCATGATCATTGCGTCATAAAGTGTGCTTGGGACCAAAAGACAAGTCATCTAAAGCAGAAATGTTCGGAGGGACACAAATGATAACTTCATAATCATCGGAAGAAAATAGTGCTTGTAACAACAAAAGGAGCCTAATTGGCATGAAATGAATGGAAAGCATCATTATTTAGGAAATAAACCACTTCACATTAGTACGAAATGTAAATTAAGATGAATGATTCCTTTGGGTGATGGAACTAAACACATTTAGATTTTCAAAAATGTGTCGACATGTCTATTTTAATTAATGTACTATGTAATTTAGTCATAAATGTTAATCTCATGATCATTGTGTCAAAAAGTGTTTTTGGAACAAAAAGGTGAATCTTCCAAAACCAGAAATGTTATGAGGGATTCTTTATTTTGGAATTCAACCACTTAACATCAATAAGAAACCCTAATGAGGATCATGGAACATAGTGTTTGTTATTATTGAACGAATTGTATAGATATGGACATTTTTTTCTTGATAAATATAGTTGTTAAGATGGACACAAAAGATAATTTCATTGTCATTGCAAGAAAAATAGTGCTTATAATAACAAAAGGAGCCTGATTGGCATGAAGGGAATAGAAAGCATTATTATTTAAGAAATAAACAACTTCACATTACTACGAAAAGCAAATTGAGATGAATGAGTACGTTTTGTGATGAAACTAAACACATTTAGATTTTTAATAGTGCATCAACATGTTTTTCTTAATTAATATACTATGTAATTTTGTCACAGATCTTAATCTCATGATCATTGTGTCAAAAAGTGTTTTTGGAACCAAAAGGTGAATCTTCCAAAACCAAAAATGTTATGAGGGATTCTTTATTTTGGAATTCAACCACTTAACATCAATAAGAAACCCTAATCAAGATCATGGAACATAGTGTGTTTGTTTATTATTGAACGAATTGTATAGATATGGACATTTTTTTCTTGATAAATATAGTTGTTAACATGGACACAAAAGATAATTTCATTGTCATTGCAAGAAAAATAGTGCTTATAACAACAAAAGGAGCCTGATTAGCATGAAGGCAATAGATAGCATTGTTATTTTTATTTAGAAAAATAAACCACTTCACATTATTATGAAAAGCAAACTGAGATGAATGAGTTCGTTTAGTGATGACACTAAACACATTTAGATTTTCAATAGTGCATCGACATGTTTTTTTTTTATTAATATATTATGTAATTTAGTCATAGATATTTATCTCATTATCATTGCGTCGAAAAGTGTGCTCGGGACTAAAAGAGAAGTCATCCAAACCAGAAATGTTTGGAGGGATTCTTTATTTTTTAATTCAACCAATTAACATCATTAAGAAACCCTAATCATGATCACGGAATGCAGTGTTTGTTAGTATTGAACGAATTGTATAGATATAGACATTTTTTTCTTGATAAATATAGTTGTTAATATGGACACAAAAGATAATTTCATTGTCATTGCAAGAAAAATAGTGCTTATAACAACAAAAGGAGCCAGATTGGCATGAAGGCAATAGATAGCATTGTTATTTAGGAAATAAACCACTTCACATTATCAGGAAAAGCAAACTGAGATGAATGAGTTCGTTTGGTGATGACACTAAACACATTTAAATTTTCAATAGTGCATCGACATGTTTTTTTTTATTAATATATTATGTAATTTAGTCATAGATATTTTTCTCATGATCATTGCGTCGAAAAGTGTGCTCGGGACTAAAAGAGAAGTCATCCAAACTAGAAATGTTTGGAGGGATTCTTTATTTTTTAATTCAACCAATTAACATCAATAAGAAACCCTAATCATGATCACGGAATGCAGTGTTTGTTAGTATTGAAAGAATTGTATAGATATAGACATTTTTTTCTTGATAAATATAGTTGTTAATATGGACACAAAAGATAATTTCATTCTCATTGCAAGAAAAATAGTGCTTATAACAACAAAAGGAGCCTGATTGGCATGTTGGGAATAGAGAGCATTATTATTTAGGAAATAAACCACTTGACATTACTACGAAAAGCAAACTGAGATGACTGAGTTCGTTTGGTGATGAAACTAAACAAATTTAGATTCTCAATAGTGCATCGACATGTTTTTTTTAATTAATATACTATGTAATTTAGTCACAGATGTTAATCTCATGATCATTGCATCAAAAAGTGTGCTTGGGAGCAAAAGACAAGTCATCTAAACCAGAAATGTTCGATGGGACACAAATGATAATTTCATAATCATCGGAAGAAAATAGTGCTTGTAACAACAAAAGGAGCCTAATTGGCATGAAATGAATGGAATGCATCATTATTTAGAAATAAACCACTTCACATTAGTACGAAATGTAAATTAAGATGAATGAATCCTTTGGCTGATGGAACTAAACACATTTAGATTTTCAAAAGTGCGTCGACATGTCTATTTTAATTAATATACTATGTAATTTAGTCATAAATGTTAATCTCATGATCATTGTGTCAAAAAGTATTTTTGGAACCAAAAGGTGAATCTTCCAAAATCAGAAATGTTATGAGGGATTCTTTATTTTGGAATTCAACCACTTAACATCAATAAGAAACCCTAATGAAGATCATGGAACATAGTGTTTGTTATTATTGAACGAATTGTATAGATATGGACATTTTTTTCTTGATAAATATAGTTGTTAACATGGACACAAAAGATAATTTCATTGTCATTGCAAGAACAATAGTGGTTATAACAACAAAAGGAGCCTGATTTGCATGTTGGGAATAGAGAGCATTATTATTTAGGAAATAAACCACTTCACATCAGTACGAAAAAAAGCAAACTAAGATGATTGAGTGCTTTTGGTGATGAAAACTAAACAAATTTAGATTTTCAATACTGCATCGACATGTTTTTTTTAATTAATATGCTATGTAATTTAGTCACAGATGTTAATCTCATGATCATTGCATCAAAAAGTGTGCTTGGGACCAAAAGACAAGTCATCTAAACCAGAAATGTTCGAAAGGGACACAAATGATAATTTCATAATCTTCGGAAGAAAATAGTTCTTGTAACAACAAAAGGAGCCTAATTGGCATGAAATGAATGGAATGCATCATTATTTAGGAAATAAACCAATTCACATTAGTGCAAAATGTAAATTAAGATGAATGACTCCTTTGGCTGATGGAACTAAACACATTTAGATTTTCAAAAGTGCGTCGACATGTCTATTTTAATTAATATACTATGTAATTTAGTCATAAATGTTAATCTCATGATCATTGTGTCAAAAAGTATTTTTGGAACCAAAAGGTGAATCTTCCAAAATCAGAAATGTTATGAGGGATTCTTTATTTTGGAATTCAACCACTTAACATCAATAAGAAACCCTAATGAAGATCATGGAACATAGTGTTTGTTATTATTGAACGAATTGTATAGATATGGACATTTTTTTCTTGATAAATATAGTTGTTAACATGGACACAAAAGATAATTTCATTGTCATTGCAAGAACAATAGTGGTTATAACAACAAAAGGAGCCTGATTTGCATGTTGGGAATAGAGAGCATTATTATTTAGGAAATAAACCACTTCACATCAGTACGAAAAGCAAACTAAGATGATTGAGTGCTTTTGGTGATGAAACTAAACAAATTTAGATTTTCAATACTGCATCGACATGTTTTTTTTAATTAATATGCTATGTAATTTAGTCACAGATGTTAATCTCATGATCATTGCATCAAAAAGTGTGCTTGGGACCAAAAGACAAGTCATCTAAACCAGAAATGTTCGAAGGGACACAAATGATAATTTCATAATCTTCGGAAGAAAATAGTTCTTGTAACAACAAAAGGAGCCTAATTGGCATGAAATGAATGGAATGCATCATTATTTAGGAAATAAACCAATTCACATTAGTGCAAAATGTAAATTAAGATGAATGACTCCTTTGGCTGATGGAACTAAACACATTTAGATTTTCAAAAGTGCGTCGACATGTCTATTTTAATTAATATACTATGTAATTTAGTCATAAATGTTAATCTCATGATGATTGTGCCAAAATGTGTTTTTGGAACCAAAAGGTGAATCTTCCAAAACCAGAAATGTTATGAGGGATTCTTTATTTTGGAATTCAGCCACTTAACATCAATAAGAAACCCTAATCAAGATCATGGAACACAGTGTTTGTTATTATTGAACAAATTGTATAGATATGGAAATTTTTTTCTCGATAAATATAGTTGTTAATATGGGCACAAAAGATAATTTCATTTCATTGTCATTGCAAAAAAAAATAGTGCTTTATAACAACAAAAGGAGCCTGAATGTCATGAAGGGAATAGAGAGCATTATTATTTAGGAAATAAACAACTTCACATTACTACGAAAAGCAAACTGAGATGAATGAGTTCGTTCGGTGATGAAACTAAACACATTTAGATTTTTAATTGTGCATCAACATATTTTTCTTAATTAATATATTATGTAATTTAGTCACAGATGTTAATCTCATGATCATTGCGTCAAAAAGTGTGCTTGGGACCAAAACACAAGTCATCTAAACCAAAAATATTCGGATGGACACAAATGATAATTTCATAATCCTCAGAAGAAAAATAGAGCTTGTAACATCAAAGGGAGCCTAATTGGCATGAAACGAATGGAAAGCATCATTATTTTGCAAATAAACCACTTCACATTAGTACGAAATGTAAATTCAGATGAATGACTCCTTTGGGTGATGGAACTAAATAAATTTAGATTTTCAAAAGTGCGTCGAGATGTCTGTTTTCATTAATATTCTATGTAATTTAGTCATAAATGTTAATCTCATGATCATTGTGTCAAAAAGTATTTTTGGAACCAAAAGGTGAATCTTCCAAAATCAGAAATGTTATGAGGGATTCTTTATTTTGGAATTCAACCACTTAACATCAATAAGAAACCCTAATCAAGATCATGGAACATAGTGTTTGTTATTATTGAACGAATTGTATAGATATGGACATTTTTTTCTTGATAAATATAGTTGTTAACATGGACACAAAAGATAATTTCATTGTCATTGCAAGAACAATAGTGGTTATAACAACAAAAGGAGCCTGATTTGCATGTTGGGAATAGAGAGCATTATTATTTAGGAAATAAACCACTTCACATCAGTACGAAAAGCAAACTAAGATGATTGAGTGCTTTTGGTGATGAAACTAAACAAATTTAGATTTTCAATACTGCATCGACATGTTTTTTTTAATTAATATGCTATGTAATTTAGTCACAGATGTTAATCTCATGATCATTGCATCAAAAAGTGTGCTTGGGACCAAAAGACAAGTCATCTAAACCAGAAATGTTCGAAGGGACACAAATGATAATTTCATAATCTTCGGAAGAAAATAGTTCTTGTAACAACAAAAGGAGCCTAATTGGCATGAAATGAATGGAATGCATCATTATTTAGGAAATAAACCAATTCACATTAGTGCAAAATGTAAATTAAGATGAATGACTCCTTTGGCTGATGGAACTAAACACATTTAGATTTTCAAAAGTGCGTCGACATGTCTATTTTAATTAATATACTATGTAATTTAGTCATAAATGTTAATCTCATGATGATTGTGCCAAAATGTGTTTTTGGAACCAAAAGGTGAATCTTCCAAAACCAGAAATGTTATGAGGGATTCTTTATTTTGGAATTCAGCCACTTAACATCAATAAGAAACCCTAATCAAGATCATGGAACACAGTGTTTGTTATTATTGAACAAATTGTATAGATATGGAAATTTTTTTCTCGATAAATATAGTTGTTAATATGGGCACAAAAGATAATTTCATTGTCATTGCAAGAAAAATAGTGCTTATAACAACAAAAGGAGCCTGAATGTCATGAAGGGAATAGAGAGCATTATTATTTAGGAAATAAACCACTTCACATCAGTACAAAAAGCAAACTAAGATGATTGACTGCTTTTGGTGATGAAACTAAACAAATTTAGATTTTCAATAGTGCATCGACATGTTTTTTTTAATTAATATACTATGTAATTTAGTCACAGATGTTAATCTCATGATCATTGCATGAAAAAGTGTGCTTGGGACCAAAAGACAAGTCATCTAAACCAGAAATGTTCGAAGGGACACAAATGATAATTTCATAATCATCGGAAGAAAATAGTGCTTGTAACAACAAAGGGAGCCTAATTGGCATGAAATGAATGGAAAGCATCATTATTTTGCAAATAAACCACTTCACATTAGTACGAAATGTAAATTCAGATGAATGACTCCTTTGGGTGATGGAACTAAACAAATTTAGATTTTCAAAAGTGCCTCGACATGTCTGTTTTAATTAATATACTATGTAATTTATTCATAAATGTTAATCTCAAGATCATTGTGTCAAAAAGTGTGTTTGGAACCAAAAGGTGAATATTCCAAAACCAGAAATGTTCTGAGGGATTCTTTATTTTGGAATTCAACCACTTAACATCAATAAGAAACCCTAATGAAGATCATGGAACAGAGTGTTTGTTATTATTGAACGAATTGTATAGATATAGACATTTTTTTCTTGATAAATATAGTTGTTAACATGGACACAAAAGATAATTTCATTGTCATTGCATGAAAAATAATGGTTATAACAACAAAAGGAGCCTGATTTGCATGTTGGGAATAGAGAGCATTATTATTTAGGAAATAAACCACTTCACATCAGTACGGAAAGCAAACTAAGATGATAGAGTGCTTTTGGTGATGAAACTTAACAAATTTAGATTTTCAATAGTGCATCGACATGTTTTTTTTAATTAATATACTATGTAATTTAGTCACAGATGTTAATCTCATGATCATTGCATCAAAAAGTGAGCTTGGGATAAAAAAGACAAGTCATCTAAACCAAACCAGAAATGTTCGAAGGGACACAAATGATAATTCCATAATCATCGGAAGAAAATGGTGCTTGTAACAACAAAAGGAGCCTAATTGCCATGAAATGAATGGAATGCATCATTATTTAGGAAATAAACCACTTCACATTAGTGCGAAATGTAAATTAAGATGAATGACTCCTTTGGCTGATGGAACTAAACACATTTAGATTTTCAAAAGTGCATCGACATGTCTATTTTAATTAATATACTATGTAATTTATTCATAAATGTTAATCTCATGATCATTGTGACAAAAAGTATTTTTGGAACCAAAAGGTGAATCTTCCAAATTCAGAAATGTTATGAGGTATTCTTTATTTTGGAATTCAACCACTTAACATCAATAAGAAACCCTAATCAAGATCATGGAACACAGTGTTTGTTATTATTGAACAAATTGTATAGATATGGACATTTTTTTCGTGATAAATATAATTGTTAATATGGACACAAAAGATAAATTCATTGTCATTGCAAGAAAAATAATGGTTCTAACAACAAAAGGAGCTTGATTTGCATGTTGGGAATAGAGAGCATTATTATTTAGGAAATAAACCACTTCACATCAGTACGAAAAGCAAACTAAGATGATTGAGTACTTTTGGTGATGAAACTAAACAAATTTAGATTTTCAATAGTGCATCGACATGTTTTTTTTAATTAATATACTATGTAATTTAGTCACAGATGTTAATCTCATGATCATTGCATCAAAAAGTGTGCTTGGGACCAAAAGACAAGTCATCTAAACCAGAAATGTTCGAAGGGACACAAATGATAATTTCATAATCATCGAAAGAAAATAGTGCTTGTAACAACAAAAGGAAACTAATTGGCATGAAATGAATGGAATGCATCATTATTTAGGAAATAAACCACTTCACATTAGTGCGAAATGTAAATTAAGATGAATGACTCCTTTGGCTGATGGAACTAAACACATTTAGATTTTCAAAAGTGCGTCGACATGTCTATTTTAATTAATATACTATGTAATTTATTCATAAATGTTAATCTCATGATCATTGTGACAAAAAGTATTTTTGGAACCAAAAGGTGAATCTTCCAAATTCAGAAATGTTATGAGGTATTCTTTATTTTGGAATTCAACCACTTAACATCAATAAGAAACCCTAATGAAGATCATGGAACAGAGTGTTTGTTATTATTGAACGAATTGTATAGATATAGACATTTTTTTCTTGATAAATATAGTTGTTAACATGGACACAAAAGATAATTTCATTGTCATTGCATGAAAAATAATGGTTATAACAACAAAAGGAGCCTGATTTGCATGTTGGGAATAGAGAGCATTATTATTTAGGAAATAAACCACTTCACATCAGTACGGAAAGAAAACTAAGATGATAGAGTGCTTTTGGTGATGAAACTTAACAAATTTAGATTTTCAATAGTGCATCGACATGTTTTTTTTAATTAATATACTATGTAATTTAGTCACAGATGTTAATCTCATGATCATTGCATCAAAAAGTGAGCTTGGGATAAAAAGACAAGTCATCTAAACCAGAAATGTTCGAAGGGACACAAATGATAATTCCATAATCATCGGAAGAAAATGGTGCTTGTAACAACAAAAGGAGCCTAATTGCCATGAAATGAATGGAATGCATCATTATTTAGGAAATAAACCACTTCACATTAGTGCGAAATGTAAATTAAGATGAATGACTCCTTTGGCTGATGGAACTAAACACATTTAGATTTTCAAAAGTGCATCGACATGTCTATTTTAATTAATATACTATGTAATTTATTCATAAATGTTAATCTCATGATCATTGTGACAAAAAGTATTTTTGGAACCAAAAGGTGAATCTTCCAAATTCAGAAATGTTATGAGGTATTCTTTATTTTGGAATTCAACCACTTAACATCAATAAGAAACCCTAATCAAGATCATGGAACACAGTGTTTGTTATTATTGAACAAATTGTATAGATATGGACATTTTTTTCGTGATAAATATAATTGTTAATATGGACACAAAAGATAAATTCATTGTCATTGCAAGAAAAATAATGGTTCTAACAACAAAAAGGAGCTTGATTTGCATGTTGGGAATAGAGAGCATTATTATTTAGGAAATAAACCACTTCACATCAGTACGAAAAGTAAACTAAGATGATTGAGTACTTTTGGTGATAAAACTAAACAAATTTAGATTTTCAATAGTGCATGGACATGTTTTTTTTAATTAATATACTATGTAATTTAGTCACAGATGTTAATCTCATGATCATTGCATCAAAAAGTGTGCTTGGGACCAAAAGACAAGTCATCTAAACCAGAAATGTTCGAAGGGACACAAATGATAATTTCATAATCATCGAAAGAAAATAGTGCTTGTAACAACAAAAGGAAACTAATTGGCATGAAATGAATGGAATGCATCATTATTTAGGAAATAAACCACTTCACATTAGTGCGAAATGTAAATTAAGATGAATGACTCCTTTGGCTGATGGAACTAAACACATTTAGATTTTCAAAAGTGCGTCGACATGTCTATTTTAATTAATATACTATGTAATTTATTCATAAATGTTAATCTCATGATCATTGTGACAAAAAGTATTTTTGGAACCAAAAGGTGAATCTTCCAAATTCAGAAATGTTATGAGGTATTCTTTATTTTGGAATTCAACCACTTAACATCAATAAGAAACCCTAATCAAGATCATGGAACACAGTGTTTGTTATTATTGAACAAATTGTATAGATATGGACATTTTTTTCGTGATAAATATAATTGTTAATATGGACACAAAAGATAAATTCATTGTCATTGCAAGAAAAATAATGGTTCTAACAACAAAAGGAGCTTGATTTGCATGTTGGGAATAGAGAGCATTATTATTTAGGAAATAAACCACTTCACATCAGTACGAAAAGCAAACTAAGATGATTGAGTACTTTTGGTGATGAAACTAAACAAATTTAGATTTTCAATAGTGCATCGACATGTTTTTTTTAATTAATATACTATGTAATTTAGTCACAGATGTTAATCTCATGATCATTGCATCAAAAAAGTGTGCTTGGGACCAAAAAGACAAGTCATCTAAACCAGAAATGTTCGAAGGGACACAAATGATAATTTCATAATCATCGAAAGAAAATAGTGCTTGTAACAACAAAAGGAAACTAATTGGCATGAAATGAATGGAATGCATCATTATTTAGGAAATAAACCACTTCACATTAGTGCGAAATGTAAATTAAGATGAATGACTCCTTTGGCTGATGGAACTAAACACATTTAGATTTTCAAAAGTGCGTCGACATGTCTATTTTAATTAATATACTATGTAATTTATTCATAAATGTTAATCTCATGATCATTGTGACAAAAAGTATTTTTGGAACCAAAAGGTGAATCTTCCAAATTCAGAAATGTTATGAGGTATTCTTTATTTTGGAATTCAACCACTTAACATCAATAAGAAACCCTAATCAAGATCATGGAACACAGTGTTTGTTATTATTGAACAAATTGTATAGATATAGACATTTTTTTCGTGATAAATATAATTGTTAATATGGACACAAAAGATAATTTCATTGTCATTGCAAGAAAAATAGTGCTTATAACAACAAAAGGAGCCTGAATGTCATGAAGGGAATAGAGAGCATTATTATTTAGGAAATAAACAACTTCACATTACTACAAAAAGCAAACTGAGATGAATGAGTTCGTTTGGTGATGAAACTAAACACATTTAGATTTTTTAATTGTGCATCAACATGTTTTTCTTAATTAATATACTATGTAATTTAGTCACAGATGTTAATCTCATGATCATTGCGTCAAAAAGTGTGCTTGGGACCAAAACACAAGTCATCTAAACCAGAAATATTCGGATGGACACAAATGATAATTTCATAATCCTCGGAAGAAAAATAGAGCTTGTAACAACAAAGGGAGCCTAATTAGCATCAAATGAATGGAAAGCATCATTATTTTGCAAATAAACCACTTAACATTAGTACCAAATGTAAATTCAGATGAATCACTCCTTTGGGTGATGGAACTAAACAAATTTAGATTTTCAAAAGTGCGTCGAGATGTCTGTTTTAATTAATATACTATGTAATTTAGTTATAAATGTTAATCTCAAGATCATTGTGTCAAAAAGTGTGTTTGGAACCAAAAGGTGAATCTTCCAAAACCAGAAATGTTCTGAGGGATTCTTTATTTTCGAATTCAACCACTTAACATCAATAAGAAACCCTAATCAAGATCATGGAACACAGTGTTTGTTATGATTGAACGAATTGTATAGATATGGACATTTTTTTCTTGATAAATATAGTTGTTAACATGGACAAAAAAGATAATTTCATTGTCATTGCAAGAAAAATAGTGGTTATAACAACAAAAGGAGCCTGATTTGCATGTTGGGAATAGAGAGCATTATTATTTAGGAAATAAACCACTTCACATCAGTATGAAAAGCAAACTAAGATGATTGAGTGCTTTTGGTGATGAAACTAAACAAATTTAGATTTTCAATAGTGGATCGACATGTTTTTTTTAATTAATATGCTATGTAATTTAGTCACAGATGTTAATCTCATGATCATTGCATCAAAAAGTGTGCTTGGGACCAAAAGACAAGTCATCTAAACCAGAAATGTTCGAAGGGACACAAATGATAATTTCATAATCTTCGGAAGAAAATAGTTCTTGTAACAACAAAAGGAGCTTAATTGGCATGAAATGAATGGAATGCATCATTATTTAGGAAATAAACCAATTCACATCAGTGCGAAATGTAAATTAAGATGAATGACTCCTTTGGCTGATGGAACTAAACACATTTAGATTTTCAAAAGTGCGTCGACATGTCTATTTTAATTAATATACTATGTAATTTGGTCATAAATGTTAATCTCATGATCATTGTGTCAAAAAGTATTTTTGGAACCAAAAGGTGAATCTTCCAAAATCAGAAATGTTATGAGGGATTCTTTATTTTGGAATTCAACCACTTAACATCGATAAGAAACCCTAATGAAGATCATGGAACATAGTGTTTGTTATTATTGAACGAATTGTATAGATATGGACATTTTTTTCTTGATAAATATAGTTGTTAACATGGACAGAAAAGATAATTTCATTGTCATTGCAAGAAAAATAGTGGTTATAACAACAAAAGGAGCCTGATTTGCATGTTGGGAATAGAGAGAGCATTATTATTTAGGAAATAAACCACTTCACATCAGTACGAAAAGCAAACTAAGAAGATTGAGTGCTTTTGGTGATGAAACTAAACAAATTTAGATTTTCAATAGTGCATCGACATGTTTTTTTTAATTAATATGCTATGTAATTTAGTCACAGATGTTAATCTCATGATCATTGCATCAAAAAGTGTGCTTGGGACCAAAAGACAAGTCATCTAAACCAGAAATGTTCGAAGGGACACAAATGATAATTTCATAATCTTCAGAAGAAAATAGTTCTTGTAACAACAAAAGGAGCTTAATTGGCATGAAATGAATGGAATGCATCATTATTTAGGAAATAAACCAATTCACATCAGTGCGAAATGTAAATTAAGATGCATGACTCCTTTGGCTGATGGAACTAAACACATTTAGATTTTCAAAAGTGCGTCGACATGTCTATTTTAATTAATATACTATGTAATTTGGTCATAAATGTTAATCTCATGATCATTGTGCCAAAATGTGTTTTTGGAACCAAAAGGTGAATCTTCCAAAACCAGAAATGTTATGAGGGATTCTTTATTTTGGAATTCAACCACTGAACATCAATAAGAAACCCTAATGAAGATCATGCAACATAGTGTTTGTTATTATTGAACGAATTGTACAGATATGGACATTTTTTTCTTGATAAATATAGTTGTTAACATGGACACAAAAGATAATTTCATTGTTATTGCAAGAAAAATAGTGGTTATAACAACAACAGGAGCCTGATTGGCATGAAGGGAATAGATAGCATTATTATTTAGGAAATAAACAACTTCACATTACTACGAAATGCAAACTAAGAAGATTGAGTGCTTTTGGTGATGAAACTAAACAAATTTAGATTTTCAATAGTGCATCGACATGTTTTTTTTAATTAATATGCTATGTAATTTAGTCACAGATGTTAATCTCATGATCATTGCATGAAAAAGTGTGCTTGGGACCAATAGACAAGTCATCTAAACCAGAAATGTTCGAAGGGACACAAATGATAATTTCATAATCATCGGAAGAAAATAGTGCTTGTAACAACAAAGGGAGCCTAATTGGCATGAAATGAATGGAAAGCATCATTATTTTGCAAATAAACCACTTCACATTAGTACGAAATGTAAATTCAGATGAATGACTCCTTTGGGTGATGAAACTAAACAAATTTAGATTTTCAAAAGTGCCTCGACATGTCTGTTTTAATTAATATACTATGTAATTTAGTCATAAATGTTAATCTCAAGATCATTGTGTCAAAAAGTGTGTTTGGAACCAAAAGCTGAATCTTCCAAAACCAGAAATGTTCTGAGGGATCTTTATTTTGGAATTCAACCACTTAACATCAATAAGAAACCCTAATCAAGATCATGGAACATAGTGTTTGTTATTATTGAACGAATTGTATAGATATGGACATTTTTTTCTTGATAAATATAGTTGTTAACATGGACACAAAAGATAAATTCATTGTCATTGCAAGAAAAATAATGGTTCTAACAACAAAAGGAGCTTGATTTGCATGTTGGGAATAGAGAGCATTATTATTTAGGAAATAAACCACTTCACATCAGTACGAAAAGCAAACTAAGATGATTGAGTACTTTTGGTGATGAAACTAAACAAATTTAGATTTTCAATAGTGCATCGACATGTTTTTTTTAATTAATATAATATGTAATTTAGTCACAGATGTTAATCTCATGATCATTGCATCAAAAAGTGTGCTTGGGACCAAAAGACAAGTCATCTAAACCAGAAATGTTCGAAGGGACACAAATGATAATTTCATAATCATCGAAAGAAAATAGTGCTTGTAACAACAAAAGGAAACTAATTGGCATGAAATGAATGGAATGCATCATTATTTAGGAAATAAACCACTTCACATTAGTGCGAAATGTAAATTAAGATGAATGACTCCTTTGGCTGATGGAACTAAACACATTTAGATTTTCAAAAGTGCGTCGACATGTCTATTTTAATTAATATACTATGTAATTTATTCATAAATGTTAATCTCATGATCATTGTGACAAAAAGTATTTTTGGAACCAAAAGGTGAATCTTCCAAGTTCAGAAATGTTACGAGGTATTCTTTATTTTGGAATTCAACCACTTAACATCAATAAGAAACCCTAATCAAGATCATGGAACACAGTGTTTGTTATTATTGAACAAATTGTATAGATATGAACATTTTGTTTCGTGATAAATATAATTGTTAATATGGACACAAAAGATAATTTCATTGTCATTGCATGAAAAATAGTGCTTATAACAACAAAAGGAGCCTGAATGTCATGAAGGGAATAGAGAGCATTATTATTTAGGAAATAAACAACTTCACATTACTACAAAAAGCAAACTGAGATGAATGAGTTCGTTTGGTGATGAAACTAAACACATTTAGATTTTTAATTGTGCATCAACATGTTTTTCTTAATTAATATACTATGTAATTTAGTCACAGATGTTAATCTCATGATCATTGCGTCAAAAAGTGTGCTTGGGACCAAAACACAAGTCATCTAAACCAGAAATATTCGGATGGACACAAATGATAATTTCATAATCCTCGGAAGAAAAATAGAGCTTGTAACAACAAAGGGAGCCTCATTAGCATCAAATGAATGGAAAGCATCATTATTTTGCAAATAAACCACTTAACATTAGTACGAAATGTAAATTCAGATGAATGACTCCTTTGGGTGATGGAACTAAACAAATTTAGATTTTCAAAAGTGCGTCGAGATGTCTGTTTTAATTAATATACTATGTAATTTAGTTATAAATGTTAATCTCAAGATCATTGTGTCAAAAAGTGTGTTTGGAACCAAAAGGTGAATCTTCCAAAACCAGAAATGTTCTGATGGATTCTTTATTTTCGAATTCAACCACTTAACATCAATAAGAAACCCTAATGAAGATCATGGAACACAGTGTTTGTTATGATTGAACGAATTGTATAGATATGGACATTTTTTTCTTGATAAATATAGTTGTTAACATGGACACAAAAGATAATTTCATTGTAATTGCAAGAAAAATAGTGGTTATAACAACAAAAGGAGCCTGATTTGCATGTTGGGAATAGAGAGCATTATTATTTAGGAAATAAACCACTTCACATCAGTATGAAAAGCAAACTAAGATGATTGAGTGCTTTTGGTGATGAAACTAAACAAATTTAGATTTTCAATAGTGCATCGACATGTTTTTTTTAATTAATATGCTATTTAATTTAGTCACAGATGCTAATCTCATGATCATTGCATCAAAAAGTGTGCTTGGGACCAAAAGACAAGTCATCTAAACCAGAAATGTTCGAAGGGACACAAATGTTAATTTCATAATCATCGGAAGAAAATAGTGCTTGTAACAACAAAAGGAGCCTAATTGGCATGAAATGAATGGAATGCATTCTTATTTAGAAATAAACCACTTCACATTAGTACGAAATGTAAATTAAGATGAATGACTCCTTTGGCTGATGGAACTAAACACATTTAGATTTTCAAAAGTGCGTCGACATGTTTATTTTAATTAATATACTATGTAATTTAGTCATAAATGTAAATCTCATGATCATTGTGTCAAAAAGTATTTTTGGAACCAAAAGGTGAATCTTCCAAAATCAGAAATGTTATGAGGGATTCTTTATTTTGGAATTCAACCACTTAACATCAATAAGAAACCCTAATGAAGATCATGGAACATAGTGTTTGTTATTATTGAACGAATGGTATAGATATGGACATTTTTTTCTTGATAAATATAGTTGTTAACATGGACACAAAAGATAATTTCATTGTCATTGCAAGAAAAATAGTGGTTATAACAACAAAAGGAGCCTGAATGTCATGAAGGGAATAGAGAGCATTATTATTTAGGAAATAAACAACTTCACATTACTACAAAAAGCAAACTGAGATGAATGAGTTCGTTTGGTGAAGAAACTAAACAAATTTAGATGTTTAATTGTGCATCAACATGTTTTTCTTAATTAATATACTATGTAATTTAGTCACAGATGTTAATCTCATGATCATTGCGTCAAAAAGTGTGCTTGGGACCAAAACACAAGTCATCTAAACCAGAAATATTCGGATGGACACAAATGATAATTTCATAATCCTCGGAAGAGAAATAGAGCTTGTAACAACAAAGGGAGCCTAATTGGCATGAAATGAATGGAAAGCATCATTATTTTGCAAATAAACCACTTCACATTAGTACGAAATGTAAATTCAGATGAATGATTACTTTGGGTGATGGAACTAAACAAATTTAGATTTTCAAAAGTGCGTCGAGATGTCTGTTTTAATTAATATACTATGTAATTTAGTTATAAATGTTAATCTCAAGATCATTGTGTCAAAAAGTGTGTTTGGAACCAAGAGGTGAATCTTCCAAAACCAGAAATGTTCTTAGGGATTCTTTATTTTGGAATTCAACCACTTAACATCAATAAGAAACCCTAATCAAGATCATGGAACACAGTGTTTGTTATGATTGAACGAATTGTATAGATATGGACATTTTTTTCTTGACAAATATAGTTGTTAATATGGACACAAAAGATAATTTCATTGTCATTGCAAGAAAAATAGTGCTTATAACAACAAAAGGAGCCTGATTTGCATGTTGGGAATAGAGAGCATTATTATTTAGGAAATAAACCACTTCACATCAGTACGAAAAGCAAACTAAGATGATTGAGTGCTTTTGGTGATGAAACTAAACAAATTTAGATTTTCAATAGTGCATCGACATGTTTTTTTTAATTAATATGCTATTTAATTTAGTCACAGATATTAATCTCATGATCATTGCATCAAAAAGTGTGCTTGGGACCAAAAGACAAGTCATCTAAACCAGAAATGTTCGAAGGGACACAAATGATAATTTCATAATCATCGGAAGAAAATAGTGCTTGTAACAACAAAAGGAGCCTAATTGGCATGAAATGAATGGAATGCATCATTATTTAGAAATAAACCACTTCACATTAGTACGAAATGTAAATTAAGATGAATGACTCCTTTGGCTGATGGAACTAAACACATTTAGATTATCAAAAGTGCATCGACATGTCTATTTTAATTATTATACTATGTAATTTAGTCATAAATGTTAATCTCATGATCATTGTATCAAAAAGTATTTTTGGAACCAAAAGGTGAATCTTCCAAAATCAGAAATGTTATGAGGGATTCTTTATTTTGGAATTCAACCACTTAACATCAATAAGAAACCCTAATGAAGATCATGGAACATAGTGTTTGTTATTATTGAACGAATTGTATAGATATGCACATTTTTTTCTTGATAAATATAGTTGTTAACATGGACACAAAAGATAATTTCATTGTCATTGCAAGAAAAATAGTGGTTATAACAACAAAGGAGCCTGATTTGCATGTTGGGAATAGAGAGCATTATTATTTAGGAAATAAGTCACTTCACATCAGTACGAAAAGCAAACTAAGATGATTGAGTGCTTTTGGTGATGAAACTAAACAAATTTAGATTTTCAATAGTGCATCGACATGTTTTTTTTAATTAATATACTATGTAATTTAGTCACAGATGTTAATCTCATGATCATTGCATCAAAAAGTGTGCTTGGGACCAAAAGAGAAGTCATCTAAACCAGAAATGTTCGAAGGGACACAAATGATAATTTCATAATCATCGGAAGAAAATAGTGCTTGTAACAACAAAAGGAGCCTAATTGGCATGAAAAGAATGGAATGCATCATTATTTAGGAAATAAACCACTTCACATTAGTGCGAGATGTAAATTAAGATGAATGACTCCTTTGGCTGATGGAACTAAACACATTTAGATTTTCAAAAGTGCGTCGACATGTCTATTTTAATTAATATACTATGTAATTTAGTCATAAATGTTAATCTCATGATCATTGTGCCAAAATGTTTTTTTGGAACCAAAAGGTGAATCTTCCAAAACCAGAAATGTTATGAGGGATTCTTTATTTTGGAATTCAACCACTTAACATAAATAAGAAACCCTAATCAAGATCATGGAAAATAGTGTTTGTTATTATTGAACAAATTGTATAGATATGGACATTTTTTTCTTGATAAATATAGTTGTTAATATGGACACAAAAGATAATTTCATTGTCATTGCAAGAAAAATAGTGCTTATAACAACAAAAGGAGCCTGAATGTCATGAAGGGAATAGAGAGCATTATTATTTAGGAAATAAACAACTTCACATTACTACGAAAAGCAAACTGAGATGAATGAGTTCGTTTGGTGATGAAACTAAACACATTTAGATTTTTAATTGTGCATCAACATGTTTTTCTTAATTAATACACTATGTAATTTAGTCACAGATGTTAATCTCATCATCATTGCGTCAAAAAGTGTGCTTGGGACCAAAACACAAGTCATCTAAACCAGAAATATTCTGATGGACACAAATGATAATTTTATAATCCTCGGAAGAAAAATAGAGGTTGTAACAACAAAGGGAGCCTAATTGGCATGAAATGAATGAAAAGCATCATTATTTTGTAAATAAACCACTTCACATTAGTACGAAATGTAAATTCAGATGAATGATTCCTTTGGGTGATGGAACTAAACAAATTTAGATTTTCAAAAGTGCGTCGAGATGTCTGTTTTAATTAATATACTATGTAATTTAGTCATAAATGTTAATCTCAAGATCATTGTGTCAAAAAGTGTGTTTGGAACCAAAAGGTGAATCTTCCAAAACCAGAAATGTTCTGAGGGATTCTTTATTTTGGAATTCAACCACTTAACATCAATAAGAAACCCTAATCAAGATCATGGAACATAGTGTTTGTTATGATTGAACGAATTGTATAGATATGGACATTTTTTTCTTGACAAATATATTTGTTAATATGGACACAAAAGATAATTTCATTGTCATTGCAAGAAAAATAGTGCTTATAACAACAAAAGGAGCCTGATTGGCATGTTGGGAATAGAGAGCATTATTATCTAGGAAATAAACCACTTCACATTACTACAAAAAGCAAACTGAGATGAATGACTTCGTTTGGTGATGAAACTAAACACATTTAGATTTTCAATAGTGCATCGACATGTTTTTTTTTTAATTAATATACTATGTAATTTAGTCATAGATATTAATCTCATGATCATTGCGTCGAAAAGCGAGCTCGGGACTAAAAGAGAAGTCATCCAAACCAGAAATGTTTGGAGGGATTCTTTATTTTTTAATTCAACCAATTAACATCAATAAGAAACTCTAATCATGATCACGGAATGCAGTGTTTGTTAGTATTGAACGAATTGTATAGATATAGACATTTTTTTCTTGATAAATATAGTTGTTAATATGGAAACAAAAGATAATTTCATCGTCATTGCAAGAAAAATAGTGCTTATAACAACAAATGGATCCTAATTGGCATGAAGGGAATAGAGAGCATTATTATTTAGGAAATAAACCACTTCACATTAGTACGGAAAGCAAACTAAGATGATTGAGTGCTTTTGGTGATGAAACTAAACAAATTTAATTTTCAATAGTGTATCGACATGTTTTTTTTAATTAATATACTTTGTAATTTAGTGATAGATGTTAATCTCATGATCATTGCGTCAAAAAGTGTGCTTAGGACCAAAAGACAAGTCATCTAAACCAGAAATGTTCGGAAGGACACAAATGATAATTTCATAATCATCGGAAGAAAAATAGTGCTTGTAACAACAAAAGGTGCCTCATTGGCATGAAATGAATGGAATGCATCATTATTTAGGAAATAAACAAATTCACATTAGTACGAAAAGCAAACTGAGATGAATGAGTTTGTTTGGTGATGAAACTAAACACATTTAGATTTTCAATAGTGCATCGACATATTTTTTTTAATTAATATACTATGTAATTTAGTCATAGATATTAATCTCATGATCATTCCGTCGAAAAGTGTGCTTGGGACCAAAATAGAAGTTATCCAAACCAGCAATGTTTGGCGGGATTCTTTATTTTGGAATTCAACCCATTAACATCAATAAGAAACCCTAATCATGATCACGGAATGCAGCGTTTGTTAGTATTGAGCGAATTGTATAGATATAGACATTTTTTTCTTGATCAATATAGCTGTTAATATGGACACAAAAGATAATTTCATCGTCATTACAAAATACATAGTGCTTATAACAACAAATAGATCCTAATTGGCATGAAATGAATGGAATGCATCATTATTTAGGAAATAAACCACTTCACATTAGTACGAATTGTAAATTAAGATGAATGACTCCTTTCGTTGATGGAACTAAACACATTTAGATTTTCAAAAGTGCGGCGACATGTCTGTTTTAATTAATATACTATGTAATTTAGTCATAAATGTTAATCTCATGATCATTGTGTCAAAAAGTGTGTTTGGAATAAAAAGGTGAATCTTCCAAAACCACAAATGTTCTGAGGGAATCTTTATTTTGCAATTCAACCACTTAACATCAATAAGAAACCCTAATCAAGATCATGGAACACAGTGTTTGTTATTGTTGAACGAATTGTATAGATTTGGACATTTTTTTCCTGATAAATATAGTTGTTAACAAGGACACAAAATATAATTTCCTTGTCATTGCAAGAAAAATAGTGCCTATAACAACAAAAGGAGCCTGATTGGCTTGTTGGGAATAGAGAGCATTATTATTTAGGAAATAAGCAACTTCACATTAGTACGAAAACCAAATTAAGATGAATGAGTTCGTTTGGTGATGAAACTAAACACATTTAGATTTTCAATAGTGCATCGACATGTTTTTTTTTTAATTAATATACTATGTAATTTAGTCATAGATATTAATCTCATGATCATTGCGTCGAAACGTGTGCTCGGGAGTAAAAGAGAAGTCATCCAAACCAGAAATGTTTGGAGGGATTCTTTATTTTTTAAGTCAACCAATTAACATCAATAAGAAACTCTAATCATGATCACAGAATGCAGTGTTTGTTAGTATTGAACGAATTATATAGATATAGACATTTTTTTCTTGATAAATATGGTTGTTAATATGGAAACAAAAGATAATTTCATCGTCATTGCAAGAAAAATAGTGCTTATAACAACAAATGGATCCTGATTGGCATGAAGCGAATAGAGAGCATTATTATTTAGGAAATAAACCACTTCACATTAGTACGAAAAGCAAACTAAGATGATTGAGTGCTTTTGGTGATGAAACTAAACAAATTTAGATTTTCAATAGTGCATCGACATGTTTTTTTTTAATTAATATACTATGTAATTTAGTCATAGATGTTAATCTCATGATCATTGCGTCAAAAAGTGTGCTTGGGCCCAAAAGACATGTCATCTAAACCAGAAATGTTCGGAGGGACACAAATGATAATTTCATAATCATCGGAAGAAAAATAGTGCTTGTAACAACAAATGGAGCCGAATTGGCATGAAATGAATGGAATGCATCATTATTTAGGAAATAAACAACTTCACATTAGTACGAAAAGCAAATTGAGATGAATGAGTTCGTTTGGAGATGAAACTAAACACATTTAGATTTTCAATAGTGCATGACATGTTTTTTTTAATTAATATACTATGTAATTTAGTCATAGATATTAATCTCATGATCATTGTGTCGAAAAGTGTGCTTGGGACCAAAACAGAAGTTATCCAAACCAGAAATGTTTGGCTGGATTCTTTATTTTGGAATTCAACCAATTAACATCAATAAGAAAGCCTAATCATGATCACGGAATGCAGCGTTTGTTAGTATTGAGCGAATTGTACTGATATAGACATTTTTTTCTTGATAAATATAGCTGTTAATATGGACACAAAAGATAATTTCATCGTCATTGCAAAAAAAATAGTGCTTATAACAACAAATGGATCCTAATTGGCATGAAGGGAATAGAGAGCATTATTATTTAGGAAATAAAACACTTCACATTAGTACGAAAAGCAAAGTAAGATGATTGAGTGCTTTTGGTGATGAAACTAAACAAATTTAGATTTTCAATAGTGCATCGACATGTTTTTTTTAATTAATGTACTATGTAATTTAGTCATAGAAGTTAATCACATGATCATTTCGTCAAAAAGTGCGCTTGGGACCAAAAGACAAGTCATCTAAACCAGAAATGTTCGGAGGGACACCAATGATAATTTCATAATCATCGGAACAAAATAGTGCTTGTAACAACAAAAGGAGCCTAATTGGCATGAAATGAATGGAATGCATCATTATTTAGAAAATAAACCACTTCACATTAGTACGAAATGTAAATTAAGATGAATGACTCCTTTCGTTGATGGAACTAGTTGACATGAGAAGAAAAATATTGCTTGTAACAACAAAAGGCGACTAATTGGCATGAAATGAATTGAAAGTATCGTTATTTAGGAAATAAACCAATTTACATTAGTATGAAATGTAAATTAAGATGAATGACTCCTTTGGCTGATGGAACTAAACACATTTAGATTTTCAACAGTTCGTCGAAATGTCTGTTTTAATTAATATATTATGTAATTTAGTCATAAATGTTAATCTCATGATCATTGTTTCAAAAAGTGTGTTTGGAACCAAAAGCCAAATCTTCCAAAACTAGAAATGTTCTGAGGGAATCTTTATTTTGGAATTCAACCACTTAACATCAATAAGAAACCCTAAGCAAGATCATGGAACACAGTATTTATTATTATTGAACAAATTTTATAGATATGGACATTTTTTCTTGATAAATATAGTTGTTAACATGGACAGAAAAGATAATTTCATTGTCATTGCAAGAAAAATAGTGCATATAACAACAAAAGGAGCCTGATTGGCATGAAGGGATTAGTGAGCATTATTATTTAGGAAATAAACCACTTCACATTACTATGAAAAGCAATCTAAGATGAATGAGTTCGTTTGGTGATGAAACTAAGCACATTTAGATTTTCAATAGTGCATCGACATGTTTTTTTTTTAATTAATATACTATGTAATTTAGTCATAGATATTAATCTCATTATCATTGCGTCGAAAAGTGTGCTTGGGACCAAAAGAGAAGTCATCCAAACCAGAAATGTTTGGAGGGATTCTTTATTTTGGAATTCAACCAATTAACATCAATATGAAACCCTAATCATGATCATGGAATGTAGTGTTTGTTAGTATTGAACGAATTGTATAGATATAGACATTTTTTTCTTGATAAATATAGTTGTTAATATGGACACAAAAGATAATTTCATCGTCATTGCAAGAAAAATAGTGCTTATCACAACAAATGGATCCTAATTGGCATGAAGGGAATAGAGAGCATTATTATTTAGGAAATTAACCACTTCACATTAGTACGAAAAGCAAAGTAAGATGATTGAGTGCTTTTGGTGATGAAACTAAACAAATTTAGATTTTCAATAGTGCATCGACATGTTTTTTTTAATTAATGTACTATGTAATTTAGTCATAGAAGTTAATCAAATGTTCATTTCGTCAAAAAGTGCGCTTGGGACCAAAAGACAAGTTATCTAAACCAAAAATGTTCGGAGGGACACAAATGATAATTTCATAATCATCGGAACAAAACAGTGCTTGTAACAACAAAAGGAGCCTCATTGGCATGAAATGAATGGAATGCATCATTATTTAGGAAATAAACCACTTCACATTAGTACGAAATGTAAATTAAGATAAATGACTCCTTTCGTTGATGGAACTAAACACATTTAAATTTTCAAAAGTGCGTTGACATGTCTATTTTAATTAATATACTATGTAATTTAGTCATAAATGTTAATCTCATGATCATTCTGTCAAAATGTGTTTTTGGAACCAAAAGGTGAATCTTCCAAAACCAGAAATGTTCTGACGGAATCGTTATTTTGGAATTCAACCACTTAACATCAATAAGAAACACTAATCAAGATCATGGAACATAGTGTTTGTTATTATTGAACGAATTGTATAGATATGGACATTTTTTTCTTGATAAACGTAGTTGTTAACATGGACACAAAAGATAATTTCATTGTCATTGCAAGAAAAATAGTGCTTATAACAACAAAAGGAGCCTGATTGGCATGTTGGGAATAGAGAGCATTATTATTTAGGAAATAAACCACTTCACATTACTACGAAAAGTAAACTGAGATGAATGAGTTCGTTTGGTGATGAAACTAAACACATGTAGATTTTCAATACTGCATCGACATGTTTTTTTTAATTAATATACTATGTAATTTAGTCATAGATATTAATCTCTTTATCATTGCATCGAAAAGTGTGCTTGGGACCAAAAGAGAAGTCATCGAAACCAGAAATGTTTGGAGGGATTCTTTATTTTGGAATTCAACCAATTAACATCAAGAAGAAACCCTAATGATGATCACGGAATGTAGTGTTTGTTAGTATTGAGCGAATTGTATAGAGATAGACATTTTTTTTTTGATAAATATAGTTGTTAATATGGACACAAAAGATAATTTCATCGTCATTGCAAGAAAAATACTGCTTATAACAACAAATGGATCCTAATTGGCATGAGGGGAATAGAGAGCATTATTATTTAGGATATAAACCAATTCACATTAGTACGAAAAGCAAACTAAGATGATTGAGTGCTTTTGGTGATGAAAGTAAAGAAATTTAATTTTCAATAGTGCATCGACATGTTTTTTTTAATTAATATACTATGTAATTTAGTCACAGATGTTAATCTCATGATCATTGTGTCAAAAAGTGTGCTTGGGACCAAAAGACAAGTCATCTAAACCAGAAATGTTCCGAGGGACACAAATGATAATTTCATAATCATCGGAAGAAAAATTGTGCTTGTAACAACAAAAGGAGCCAAATTGGCATGAAATGAATGGAAAGTATCTTTATTTAGGAAATAAACCACTTCACATTAGTATGAAATGTAAATTAAGATGAATGATTCCTTTGGCTGATGGAACTAAACACATTTAAATTTTTAAAAGTTCGTCAAAATGTCTGTTTTAATTAATATACTATGTAATTTAGTCATAAATGTTAATCTCATGATCATTGTGTCAAAAAGTGTGTTTGGAACCAAAAGCCAAATCATCTTTATTTTGGAATTCAACCACTTAACGTCAATAAGAAACCCTAAGCAAGATCATGGAACACAGTGTTTGTTATTATTGAATGAATTTTATAGATATGAAAATTTTTTCTTGATAAATATAGTTGTTAACATGGACAGAAAAGATAATTTCATTGTCATTGCAAGAAAAATAGTGCTTATAACAACAAAAGGAGCCTAATTGGCATGAAGGGAATAGTGAGCATTATTATTTAGGAAATAAACCACTACACATTACTACGAAAAGCAAACTGAGATGAATGAGTTCGTTTGGTGATGAAACTAAGCACATTTAGATTTTCAATAGTGCATCGACATGTTTTTTTTTAATTAATATACTATGTAATTTAGTCATAGATATTAATCTCATTATCATTGCGTCGAAAAGTGTGCTTGGGACAAAAAGAGAAGTCATCCAAACCAGAAATGTTTGGAGGGATTCCTTATTTTGGAATTCAACCAATTAACATCAATAAGAAACCCTAATCATGATCACGGAATGTAGTGTTTGTTAGTATTGAACGAATTGTATAGATATAGACATTTTTTTCTTGATAAATATAGTTGTTAATATGGACACAAAAGATAATTTCATCGTCATTGCAAGAAAAGTAGTGCTTCTAACAACAAATGGATCCTAATTGGCATGAAGGGAATAGAGAGCATTATTATTTAGGAAATAAAACACTTCACATTAGTACGAAAAGCAAAGTAAGATGATTGAGTGCTTTTGGTGATGAAACTAAACAAATTTAGATTTTCAATAGTGCATCGACATGTTTTTTTTAATTAATGTACTATGTAATTTAGTCATAGAAGTTAATCACATGATCATTTCGTCAAAAAGTGCATTCGGGACCAAAAGACAAGTCATCTAAACCAGAAATGTTCGGAGGGACACAAATGATAATTTCATAATCATCGGAAAAAAATAGTGCTTGTAACAACAAAAGGAGCCTAATTGGCATGAAATGAATGGAATGCATCATTATTTAGGAAATAAACCACTTCACATTAGTACGAAATGTAAATTAAGATGAATGACTCCTTTCGTTGATGGAACTAAACACATTTAGATTTTCAAAAGTGCGTTGACATGTCTGTTTTAATTAATATACTATGTAATTTAGTCATAAATGTTAATCTCATGATCATTGTGTCAAAATGTGTTTTTGGAACCAAAAGGTGAATCTTCCAAAACCAGAAATGTTATGAGGGATTCTTTATTTTGGAATTCAACCACTTAACATCAATAAGAAACCCTAATCAAGATCATGGAAGACAGTGTTTGTTATTATTGAAGGAATTTTATAGATATGGACATTTTTTCTTGATAAATATAGTTGTTAACATGGACACAAAAGATAATTTCATTGTCATTGCAAGAAAAATAGTGCTTATAACAACAAAAGGAGCCTGATTGGCATGAAGGGAATAGTGAGCATTATTGTTTAGGAAATAAACCACTTAACATTACTACGAAAAGGAAACTGAGATGAATGAGTTCGTTTGGTGATGAAACTAAACACATTTATATATTCAATAGTGCATCGACATGTTTTTTTTAATTAATATACTATGTAATTTAGTCATAGATATTAATCTCATGATCATTGCGTCGAAAAGTGTGCTCGGGACCAAAAGAGAAGTCATCCAAACCAGAAATGTTTGGAGGGATTCTTTATTTTTTAATTCATCCAATTAACATCAATAGGAAACACTAATCATGATCACGGAATGCAGTGTTTGTTAGTATTGAACGAATTGTATTGATATAGACATTTTTTTCTTGATAAATATAGTTGTTAATATGGACACAAAAGATAATTTCATCATCATTGCAAGAAAAATAGTGCTTATAACAACAAATGGATCCTAATTTGCATGAGGGGAATAGAGAGCATTATTATTTAGGAAATAAACCACTTCACATTAGTACGAAAAGCAAACTAAGATGATTTAGTGCTTTTGGTGATGAAACTAAACAAATTTAGATTTTCAATAGTGCATCGACATGTTTTTTTTAATTAATGTACTATGTAATTTAGTCATAGATGTTAATCTCATGATCATTGTGTCAAAAAGTGTGCTTGGGACCAAAAGACAAGTCATCTAAACCAGAAATGTTCGGAGGGACACAAATGATAATTTCATAATCATCGGAAGAAAAATAATGATTGTAACAACAAAAGGAGCCTAATTGGCATGAAATGAATGGAAAGGATCGTTATTTAGGAAATAAACCACTTCACATTAGTACGAAATATAAATTAAGATGAATGACTCCTTTGGCTGATGGAACTAACCACATTTAGATTTTCAAAAGTTCGTCGACATGTCTGTTTTAAGTAATATACTATGTAATTTAGTCATAAACGTTAATCTCATGATCATTGTGTCAAAAAGTGTGTTTGAAACTAAAAGGGGAATCTTCCAAAACCAGAAATGTTCTGAGGGAATCTTTATTTTGGAATTCAACCACTTAACATCAATAAGAAACCCTAAAGAATATCATGGAACATAGTGTTTGTTATTATTGAACGAATTGTATAGATATGGACATTTTTTTCTTGATAAATATAGTTGTTAACATGGACACCAAAGATAATTTCATTGTCATTGCAAGAAAAATAGTGCTTATAACAACAAAAGGAGCCTGATTGGCATGAAGGGAACAGTGAGCTTTAGTATTTAGGAAATAAACCACTTCACATTACTACGAAAAGCAAACTGAGATGAATGAGTTCGTTTGGTGATGAAACTAAACACATTTAGATTTTCAATAGTGCATCGAGATGTTTTTTTTAATTAATATACTATGTAATTTAGTCATAGATATTAATCTCATTATCATTGCGTCGAAAAGTATGCTTGGGACCAAAAGAGAAGTCATCCAAACCAGAAATGTTTGGAGGGACTCTTTATTTTGGAATTCAACCTATTAACATCAATAAGAAACCGTAATCATGATCACGGAATGCAGTGTTTGTTAGTATTAAACGAATTGTATAGATATAAACATTTTTTTCTTGATAAATATAGTTGTTAATATGGACACAAAAGATAATTTCATCGTCATTGCAAGAAAAATAGTGCTTATAACAACAAATGGATCCTAATTGGCATGTAGGGAATAGAGTGCTTTATTATTTAGGAAATAAACCACTTCACATTAGTACAAAAAGCAAACTAAGATGATTGAGTGCTTTTGGTGATGAACCTAAACAAATTTAGATTTTCAATAGTGCATCGACATGTTTTTTTTAATTAATATACTATGTAATTTAGTCATAGATGTTAATCACATGTTCATTTCGTCAAAAAGTGTGCTTGGGACCAAAAGACAAGTCATCTAGACCAGAAATGTTCAGAGGGACACAAATGATAATTTCATAATCATCGGAAGGAAAATAGTGCTTGTAACAACAAAAGGAGCAGAATTGGCATGAAATGAATGGAAAGTATCATTCTTTAGGAAATAAACCACTTCACATTAGTACGAAATGTAAATTAAGATGAATGACTCCTTTCGCTGATGGAATTAAGCACATTTAGATTTTCAAAAGTTCGTCGACATGTCTGTTTTAATTAATATACTATGTAATTTAGTCATAAATGTTAATCTCATGATCATTGTGTCAAAATGTGTTTTTGGAACCAAAAGGTGAATCTTCCAAAACCAGAAATGTTATGAGGGATTCTTTATTTTGGAATTCAACCACTTAGCATCAATAAGAAACCCTAATGAATATCATGGAACATAGTGTTTGTTATTATTGAACGAATTGTATAGATATGGACATTTTTTTCTTGATAAATATAGTTGTTAACATGGACACAAAAGATAATTTCATTGTCATTGCAAAAAAAATAGTGCTTATAACAACAAAAGGAGCCTGATTGGCATGAAGGGAACAGTGAGCTTTAGTATTTAGGAAATAAACCACTTCACATTACTACGAAAAGCAAACTGAGATGAATGAGTTCGTTTGGTGATGAAACTAAACACATTTAGATTTTCAATAGTGCATCGACATGTGTCTTTTAATTAATATACTATGTAATTTAGTCATAGATATTAATCTCATTATCATTGCGTCGAAAAGTGTGCTTGGGACCAAAAGAGAAGTCATCCAAACCAGAAATGTTTGGAGGGATTCTTTATTTTGGAATTCAACCAATTAACATCAATAAGAAACCGTAATCATGATCACAGAATGCAGTGTTTGTTAGTATTGAACGAATTGTATAGATATAAACATTTTTTTCTTGATAAATATAGTTGTTAATATGGACACAAAAGATAATTTCATCGTCATTGCAAGAAAAATAGTGCTTATAACAACAAATGGATCCTAATTGGCATGTAGGGAATAGAGTGCTTTATTATTTAGGAAATAAACCACTTCACATTAGTACAAAAAGCAAACTAAGATGATTGAGTGCTTTTGGTGATGAACCTAAACAAATTTAGATTTTCAATAGTGCATCGACATGTTTTTTTTAATTAATATACTATGTAATTTAGTCATAGATGTTAATCACATGATCATTTCGTCAAAAAGTGTGCTTGGGACCAAAAGACAAGTCATCTAAACCAGAAATGTTCAGAGGGACACAAATGATAATTTCATAATCATCGGAAGAAAAATAGTGCTTGTAACAACAAAAGGAGCTGAATTGGCATGAAATGAATGGAAATTATCATTCTTTAGGAAATAAACCACTTCACATTAGTACGAAATGTAAATTAAGATGAATGACTCCTTTGGCTGATGGAACTAAACACATTTAGATTTTCAAAAGTTCGTCGACATGTCTGTTTTAAGTAATATACTATGTAATTTAGTCATAAACGTTAATCTCATGATCATTGTGTCAAAAAGTGTGTTTGAAACTAAAAGGGGAATCTTCCAAAACCAGAAATGTTCTGAGGGAATCTTTATTTTGGAATTCAACCACTTAACATCAATAAGAAACCCTAATCAAGATCATGGAACATAGTGTTCTTATTATTGAACGAATTGTATAGATATGGACATTTTTTTCCTGATAAATGTAGTTGTTAACATGGACACAAAAGATAATTTCATTGTCATTGCAAGAAAAATAGTGCTTATAACAACAAAAGGAGCCTGATTGGCATGTCGGGAATAGAGAGCATTATTATTTAGGAAATAAACCACTTCACATTACTACGAAAAGCAAACTGAGGTGAATGAATTCATTTGGTGATGAAACTAAATACATTTAGATTTTCAATAGTGCATCGACATGTTTTTATTAATTAATATACTATGTAATTTTGTCACAGAAGTTAATCTCATGATCAATGCGTCAAAAAGTGTGCTTGGGACTAAAAGACAAGTCATCGAAACCAGAAATGTTCGAAGGGACACAAAAGATAATTTCATAATCATCGGAAGAAAATAGTGCTTGTAACAACAAAAGGAGCCTAATTGGCATGAAATGAATGGAATGCATCATTATTTAGGAAATAAACCACTTCACATTAGTACAAAATGTAAATTAAGATGAATGACTCCTTTGGCTGATGGAACTAAACACATTTAGATTTTCAAAAGTGCGTCGACATGTCTGTTTTAATTAATATACTATGTAATTTAGTCATAAATGTTAATCTCATGATCATTGTGTCAAAAAGTGTTTTTGGAACAAAAAGGTGAATCTTCCAAAACCAGAAATGTTATGAGGGATTCTTTATTTTGGAATTCAACCACTTAACATCAATAAGAAACCCTAATCAAGATCATGGAAGACAGTGTTTGTTATTATTGAAGGAATTGTATAGATATGGACATTTTTTCTTGATAAATATGGTTGTTAACATGCACACAAAAGATAATTTCATTGTCATTGCAAGAAAAATAGTGCTTATAACAACAAAAGGAGCCTGATTGGCATGAAGGGAATAGTGAGCATTATTATTTAGGAAATAAACCACTTCACATTAGTACGAAATGTAAATTAAGATGAATGACTCCTTTGGCTGATCGAACTAAACACATTTAGATTTTCAAAAGTGCGTCGACATGTATGTTTTAATTAATATACTATGTAATTTAGTCATAAATGTTAATCTTATGATCATTGTGTCAAAATGTGCTTTTGGAACAAAAAGGTGAATCTTCCAAAACCAGAAATGTTATGAGGGATTCTTTATTTTGGAATTCAACCACTTAACATCAATAAGAAACCCTAATCAAGATCATGGAAGACAGTGTTTGTTATTATTGAAGGAATTTTATAGATATGGACATTTTTTCTTGATAAATATAGTTGTTAACATGGACACAAAAGATAATTTCATTGTCATTGCAAGAAAAATAGTGCTTATAACAACAAAAGGAGCCTGATTGGCATGAAGGGAATAGTGAGCATTATTATTTAGGAAATAAACCACTTAACATTACTACGAAAAGCAAACTGAGGTGAATGAGTTCGTTTGGTGATGAAACTAAACACATTTATATATTCAATAGTGCATCGACATGTTTTTTTTTAATTAATATACTATGTAATTTAGTCATAGATATTAATCTCATGATCATTGCGTCGAAAAGTGTGCTCATGACCAAAAGAGAAGTCATCCAAACCAGAAATGTTTGGAGGGATTCTTTATTTTTTAATTCATCCAATTAACATCAATAAGAAACACTAATTATGATCACGGAATGCAGTGTTTGTTAGTATTGAACGAATTGTATAGATATAGACATTTTTTTCTTGATAAATATAGTTGTTAATATGGACACAAAAGATTATTTCATCGTCATTGCAAGAAAAATATTGCTTATAACAACAAATGGATCCTAATTGGCATGAAGGGAATAGAGAGCATTATTATTTAGGAAATAAACCACTTCCCATTAGTACGAAAACCAAAGTAAGATGATTGAGTGCTTTTGGTGATGAAACTAAACAAATTTAGATTTTCAATAGTGCATCGACATGTTTTTTTTAATTAATATACTATGTAATTTAGTCATAGATGTTAATCTCATGATCATTGCGTCAAAAAGTGTGCTTGGGACCAAAAGACAAGTCATCTAAACCAGAAATGTTCGGAGGGACACAAATGATAATTTCATAATCATCAAAAGAAAAATTGTGCCTGTAACAACAAAAGTGGAGCCTAATTGGCATGAAATGAATGGAAAGTATCTTTATTTAGGAAATAAACCACTTCACATTTGTACAAAATGTAAATTAAGATGAATGACTCCTTTGGCTGATGGAACTAAACACATTTAGATTTTCAAAAGTTCATGGACATGTCTGTTTTAATTAATATACTATGTAATTTAATCATAAATGTTAATCTCATCATCATTGTGTCAAAAAGTGTGTTTGGAACCAAGATCATGGAACATAGTGTTTGTTATTATTGAACAAATTGTATAGATATGGACATTCTTTTCTTCATAAATATAATTGTTAACATGGACACAAAAGATAATTTCATTGTCATTGCAAGAAAAATAATGCTTATAACAAGAAAAGGAGTGTGATTGGCATGAAGGGTATATACAGCATTATTATTTAGGAAATAAACCACTTCACATTTCTGCGAAAAGCAAACTGAGATGAATGTCCATATCTATAAAGTATCATTATTTAGGAAATAAAGCACTTCACATTAGTACAAAATGTAAACTAAGATGAATGACTCCTTTGGCTGATGGAACTAAACACATTTAGATTTTGAAAAGTGCGTCGACATGTCTGTTTTAATTAATATACTATGTAATTTAGTCATAAATGTTAATCTCATGATCATTGTGTCAAAAAGTGTGTTTGGAACCAAAAGGTGAATCTTCCAAAACCAGAAATGTTCTGAGGGATTCTTTATTTTGGAATTCAACCACTTAACGTCAATAAGAAACCCTAATGAAGATCATGGAACACAGTGTTTGTTATTATTGAACGAAATGTATAGATATGGACATTTTTTTCTTGATAAATATAGTTGTTAACATGGACACAAAAGATAATTTCATGGTCATTGCAAGAAAAATAGTGCTTATAACAACAAATGGATCCTAATTGGCATGAAGGGAATAGAGAGCATTATTATTTAGGAAATAAACCACTTCACATTAGTACGAAAAGCAAACTAAGATGATTGAGTACTTTTGGTGATGAAACTAAACAAATTTAATTGTCAATAGTGCATCAACATGTTTTTTTTTAATTAACGTACTATGTAATTTAATCATAGATGTTAATCTCATGGTCATTGCGTCAAAAAGTGTGCTTGGGACCAAAAGAGAAGTCATCTAAACCAGAAGTGTTCAGAGGGACAAAAACGATAATTTCATAATCATCGGAAGAAAAATAGTGCTTGTAACAAAAAAGGAGCCTAATTGGCATGAAATGAATGGAAAGGATCGTTATTTAGTGCTTGTAACAAACTGCTTTGGCTGATGGAACTAAACACATTTAGATTTTCAAAAGTTCATCGACATGTTTGTTTGAACTAATATACTATGTAATTTAGTCATAAATGTTAATCTTATGATCATTGTGTCAAAAAGTATGTTTGGAACCAAAAGGTGAATCTTCCAAAACCAGAAATGTTCTGAGGGAATCTTTATTTTGGAATTCAACCACTTAACATCAATAAGAAACCCTAATCAAGATCATGGAACACAGTGTTTGTTATAGTTGAACGAATTGTATAGATATGGACATTTTTTTCTTGATAAATATAGTTGTTAAGATGGACACAAAAGATAATTTCATTGTCATTGCAAGAAAAATAGTGCTTATAAGAACAAAAGGAGCCTGATTGGCATGTTGGGAATAGAGAGCATTATTTTTTAGGAAACAAACCACTTGACATTACTACGAAAAGCAAACTGAGATGAATGATTTCGTTTGGTTATGAAATTAAAGACATTTAGATTTTCAATAGTGCATCGACATGTTTTTATTAATTAATGTACTATGTAATTTAGTCATACATGTTAATCTCATGATCATTGCGTCAAAAAGTGTGCTTAGCACTAAAAGACAAGTCATCTAAACCAGAAATGTTTGGAGGGACACAAATGATAATTTCATAATCATCGGAAGAAAAATAGTGCTTGTCACAACAAAAGGACCGTAATTGGCATGAAATGAATGGAAAGTATCTTTATTTAGGAAATAAACCACTTTACATTAGTACGAAATGTAAATTAAGATGAATGACTCCTTTGGCTAATGGAAATAAACACATTTAGATTTTCAAAAGTGCGTCGACATGTCTGTTTTAATTAATATACTATGTAATTTGGTCATAAATGTTAATCTCATCATCATTGTGTCAAAAAGTGTGTTTGCAACGAAAAGGTGAATCTTCCAAAGCCAAAAATGTTCTGAGGGATTCTTTATTTTGGAATTCAACCACTTAACATCAATAAGAAAACCTAATCAGGATCATGGAACATAGTGTTTGTTATTATTGAACGAATTGTGTAGATATGGACATTTTTTTCTTGATAAATATAGTTGTTAACAAGGACACAAAATATAATTTCATTCTCATTGCAAAAAAAATAGTGCTTATAACAACAAAAGGAGCCTGATTGGCATGTTGCGAATAGAGAGCATTATTTTTTACGAAATAAACCACTTCACATTACTACGAAAAGCAAACTGAGATGAATGAGTTCGTTTGGTGATGAAACTAAGCACATTTAGATTTTCAATAGTGCATCGACATGTTTTTATTAATTAATATACTATGTAATTTAGTCATAGATGTCAATCTCATGATCATTGCGTAAAAAAGTTTGCTTGGAACCAAAAGACAAGTCATCTAAACCAGAAATGTTCGGAGGGACACAAATGATAATTTCATAATCATCGGAAGAAAAATAGTGCTTGTAAGAACAAAAGGACCGTAATTGGCATCAAATGATTGGAAAGGATCATTATTTAGGAAATAAACCACTTCACATTAGTACGAAATGTAAATTAAGATGAATGACTCCTTTGGCTGATGGAACTAAATACATTTAGATTTTTAAAAGTGCGTCGACATGTCTGTTTTAATTCATATACTATGTAATTTAGTCATAAATGTTAATCTCATGATCATTGTGTCAAAAAGTGTGTTTGGAAGCAAAAGGTGAATCTTCCAAAACCAGAAATGTTCTGAGGGAATCTTTATTTTGGAATTCAACCACTTAACATCAATAAGAAACCCTAATGAAGATCATGGAAGACAGTGTTTGTTATTATTGAACGAATTGTAGAGATATAGACATTTTTTTCTTGATAAATACAGTTGCTAATATGGACACAAAAGATAATTTCATCGTCATTGCAAGAAAAATAGTGCTTATAACAACAAATGGATCCTAATTGGCATGAAGGGAATAGAGAGCATTATTATTTAGGAAATAAACCACTTCACATTAGTACGAAATGTCAATCAAGATGAATGACTCCTTTGGCTGATGGAACTAAACACATTTAGATTTTCAAAAGTGCGTCGACATGGCTCTTTTAATTAATATACTATGTAATTTAGTCATAAATGTTAATCTCATGATCATTGTGTCAAAAAGTGTGTTTGGAAGGAAAAGATGAATCTTCCAAAACCAGAAATGTTCTGAGGGAATTTTATTTTGGAATTCAACCACTTAACATCAATAAGAAAACCTAATGAAGATCATGGAACACAGTGTTTGTTATTATTGAACGAATTGTATAGATATCGACATTTTTTTCTTGATAAATATAGTTGTTAAGATGGACACAAAAGATAATTTCATTGTCATTGCAAGAAAAATAGTGCTTATAACAACAAAAGGAGCCTGATTGGCATGTTGGGAATAGAGAGCATTATTATTTAGGAAATAAACCACTTCACATTACTACAAAAAGCAAACTGAGATGAATGAGTTCGTTTGGTGATGAAACTAAAAATATTTAGATTTTCAATAGTGCATCGACATGTTTTTATTAATTGATATACTATGTAATTTATTCACAGATGTTAATCTCATGATCATTGTGTTAAAAAGTGCGCTTGAGACCAATAGAAAAGTCATCTAAACCAGAAATGTTCAAAGGGACACAAATGATAATTTCATAATCATCGGAAGAAAAATAGTGCTTGTAACAACAAAAGGAGACTAATTGGCATGAAATGAATGGAAAAGATCGTTATTTAGAAAATAAACCACTTCACATAAGTATGAAATGTAAATTAAGATGAATGACTCCTTTGGCTGATGGAACAAACCACATTTAGATTTTCAAAAGTGCGTCGACATGTCTTTTTTAATTAATATACTATGTAATTTAGTCATAAATGTTAATTTCATGATCATTGTGTCAAAAAGTGTTTTTTGAACGAAAAGGTGAATCTTCCAAAACCAGAAATGTTCTGAGGGAATCTTTATTTTGGAATTCAACCACTTAACATCAATAAGAAACCCTAATCAAGATCATGGAACACAGTGTTTGTTATTATTGAACGAATTGTATAGATATCGACATTTGTTTCTTGATAAATATAGTTGTTAAGATGGACACAAAAGATAATTTCATTGTCATTGCAAGAAAAATAGTGCTTATAACAACAAAAAGAGCCTGATTGGCATGTTGGGAATAGAGAGCATTATTATTTAGGAAATAAACCACTTCACATTACTACGAATAGCAAACTGAGATGAATGAGTTCGTTTGGTGATGAAACTAAAAATATTTAGATTTTCAATAGTGCATCGACATGTTTTTATTAATTGATATACTATGTAATTTATTCACAGATGTTAATCTCATCATCATTGTGTCAAAAAGTGCACTTGGGAGCAAAAGAAAAGTCATCTAAACCAGAAATCTTCGGAGGGACACAAATGATAATTTCATAATCATCGGAAGAAAAATAGTGCTTGTAACAACAAAAGGAGCCTAATTGGCATGAAATGAATGGAAAGTATCTTTATTTAGGAAATAAACCACTTCACATTAGTACGAAATGTCAATTAAGATGAATGACTCCTTTCGCTGATGGAACTAAACACATTTAGATTTTCAATAGTGCATCAACATGTTTTTTTTAATTAATATACTATGTAATTTAGTCATAGATACTAATCTCATGATCATTGTGTCGAAAAGTGTACTTGGGAACAAAAGAGAAGTCATCCAAACTAGAAATGTTTGGAGGGGTTCTTTATTTTGGAATTCAACCAGTTAACATCAATAAGAAATCCTAATCATGATCAAGGAATGCGGTGTTTGTTAGTATTGAACGAATTGTATAGATATAGACATTTTTTTCTTGATAAATATAGTTGCTAATATGGACACAAAAGATAATTTCATCGTCATTGCAAAAAAAATAGTGCTTATAACAACAAATGGATCCTTATTGGCATGAAGGGAATAGAGAGCATTATTATTTAGGAAATAAACCACTTCACATTAGTACGAAATGTCAATTAAGATGAATGACTCCTTTCCCTGATGGAACTAAACACATTTAGATTTTCAAAAGTGCGTCGACATGGCTGTTTTAATTAATATACTATGTAATTTAGTCATAAATGTTAATCTCATGATCATTGTGTCAAAAAGTGTGTTTGGAAGCAAAAGGTGAATCTTCCAAAACCAGAAATGTTCTGAGGGAATCTTTATTTTGGAATTCAACCACTTAACATCAATAAGAAACCCTAATGAAGATCATGAAACACAGTGTTAGTTATTATTGAACGAATTGTATAGATATCGACATTTTTTTCTTGATAAATATAGTTGTTAGGATGGACACAAAAGATAATTTCATTGTCATTGCAAGAAAAATAGTGCTTATAACAACAAAAAGAGCATGATTGGCATGTTGGGAATAGAGAGCATTATTATTTAGGAAATAAACCACTTCACATTACTACGAATAGCAAACTGAGATGAATCAGTTCGTTTGGTGATGAAACTAAAAATATTTAGATTTTCAATAGTGCATCGACATGTTTTTATTAATTGATATACTATGTAATTTATTCACAGATGTTAATATCATGATCATTATGTCAAAAAGTGCGCTTGGGACCAAAAGAAAAGTCATCTAAACCAGAAATGTTTGGAGGGACACAAATGATAATTTCATAATCATCGGAAGAAAAATAGTGCTTGTAACAACAAAAGGAGCCTAATTGGCATGAAATGAATGGAAAGTATCTTTATTTAAGAAATAAACCACTTCACATTAGTACGAAATGTCAATTAAGATGAATGACTCCTTTCGCTGATGGAACTAAACACATTTAGTTTTTTAAAAGTGCGTCGACATGTCTGTTTTAATTAATATACTATGTAATTTAGTCATAAATGTTAATCTCATGATCATTGTGTCAAAAAGTGTGTTTGGAACCAAAAGGTGAATCATTCGAAACCAGAAATGTTCTGTGGGATTCTTTATTTTGGAATTCAACCACTTAACATCAATAAGAAATTCTAATCAAGATCATGGAACACAGTGTTTGTTATTATTGAACGAATTGTATAGATATGGACATTCTTTTCTTAATAAATATAGTTGTTAACATGGATACAAAAGATAATTTCATTGTCATTGCAAGAAAAATAGTGCTTATAACAACAAAAGGAGCGTGATTGGCATGAAGGGAGTACAGACCATTATTGTTTAGGAAATAAACCACTTCACATCACTACGAAAAGCAAACTGAGAAGAATGAGTTCGTTTGGTGATGAAACTAAACCCATTTAGATTTTTAATAGTGCATCGACATGTTTTTATTAATTAATATACTATGTAATGTAGTCATAGATATTAATCTCATAATCATTGCGTCGAAAAGTGTGCTTGGGACCAAAAGACAAGTCATCCAAACCAGAAATGTTTGGAGGGATTCTTTATTTTGGAATTCAAACAATTAACATCAATAAGAAACCCTAATCAAGATCACGGAATGCAATGTTTGTTAGTATTGATGAATTGTATAGATATGGACATTTTTTTCTTGATAAATATGGTTGTTAATATGGACACAGAATATAATTTCATCGTCATTGCAAGAAAAATAGTGCTTATAACAACTAATGGATCCTAATTGGCATGAAGGGAATATACAGCATTATTATTTAGGAAATAAACCACTTCACATTAGTACGAAAAGCAAACTAAGATAATTGAGTGCTTTTGGTGATGAAACTAAACAAATTTAATTTTCAATAGTGTATCGACATGTTTTTTTTTAATTAATATACTTTGTAATTTAGTCATAGATGTTAATCTCATGATCATTGCGTCAAAAAGTGTGCTTGGGACCAAAAGACAAGTCATCTAAACCAGAAATGTTCGGAGGGACACAAATGATAATTTCATAATCATCGGAAGAAAAATAGTGCTTGTAACAACAAAAGGAGCCTAATTGGCATGAAATGAATGGAAAGTATCTTTATTTAGGAAATAAACCACTTCACATTAGTACGAAATGTCAATTAAGATGAATGACTCCTTTCGCTGATGGAACTAAACACATTTAGATTTTCAATAGTGCATCAACATGTTTTTTTTAATTAATATACTATGTAATTTAGTCATAGATACTAATCTCATGATCATTGCGTCGAAAAGTGTGCTTGGGAACAAAAGAGAAGTCATCCAAACTAGAAATGTTTGGAGGGATTCTTTATTTTGGAATTCAACCAGTTAACATCAATAAGAAATCCTAATCATGATCAAGGAATGCGGTGTTTGTTAGTATTGAACGAATTGTATAGATATAGACATTTTTTTCTTGATAAATATAGTTGCTAATATGGACACAAAAGATAATTTCATCGTCATTGCAAAAACAATAGTGCTTATAACAACAAATGGATCCTTATTGGCATGAAGGGAATAGAGAGCATTATTATTTACGAAATAAACCACTTCACATTAGTACGAAATGTCAATTAAGATGAATGACTCCTTTGGCTGATGGAACTAAACACATTTAGATTTTCAAAAGTGCGTCGACATGGCTGTTTTAATTAATATTCTATGTAATTTAGTCATAAATGTTAATCTCATGATCATTGTGTCAAAAAGTGTGTTTGGAAGCAAAAGGTGAATCTTCCAAAACCGGAAATGTTCTGAGGGAATCTTTATTTTGGAATTCAACCACTTAACATCAATAAGAAACCCTAATGAAGATCATGGAACACAGTGTTAGTTATTATTGAACGAATTGTATAGATATCGACATTTTTTTCTTGATAAATATAGTTGTTAGGATGGACACAAAAGATAATTTCATTGTCATTGCAAGAAACATAGTGCTTATAACAACAAAAAGAGCCTGATTGGCATGTTGGGAATAGAGAGCATTATTATTTAGGAAATAAACCACTTCACATTACTACGAATAGTAAACTGAGATGAATCAGTTTGTTTGGTGATGAAACTAAAAATATTTAGATTTTCAATAGTGCATCGACATGTTTTTATTAATTGATATACTATGTAATTTATTCACAGATGTTAATATCATGATCATTATGTCAAAAAGTGCGCTTGGGACCAAAAGAAAAGTCATCTAAACCAGAAATGTTTGGAGGGACACAAATGATAATTTCATAATCATCGGAAGAAAAATAGTGCTTGTAACAACAAAAGGAGCCTAATTGGCATGAAATGAATGGAAAGTATCTTTATTTAAAAAATAAACCACTTCACATTAGTACGAAATGTCAATTAAGATGAATGACTCCTTTCGCTGATTGAACTAAACACATTTAGTTTTTTAAAAGTGCGTCGACATGTCTGTTTTAATTAATATACTATGTAATTTAGTCATAAATGTTAATCTCATGATCATTGTGTCAAAAAGTGTGTTTGGAACCAAAAGGTGAATCGTTCCAAACCAGAAATGTTCTGTGGGATTCTTTATTTTGGAATTCAACCACTTAACATCAATAAGAAACCCTAATCAAGATCATGGAACACAGTGTTTGTTATTATTGAACGAATTGTATAGATATGGACATTCTTTTCTTCATAAATATAGTTGTTAACATGGATACAAAAGATAATTTCATTGTCATTGCAAGAAAACTAGTGCTTATAACAACAAAAGGAGCGTGATTGGCATGAAGGGAGTACAGACCATTATTGTTTAGGAAATAAAGCACTTCACATCACTACGAAAAGCAAACTGAGAAGAATGAGTTCGTTTGGTGATGAAACTAAACCCATTTAGATTTTTAATAGTGCATCGACATGTTTTTATTAATTAATATACTATGTAATGTAGTCATAGATACTAATCTCATGATCATTGCGTCAAAAAGTGTGCTTGGGAACAAAAGAGAAGTCATCCAAACTAGAAATGTTTGGAGGGATTCTTTATTTTGGAATTCAACCAGTTAACATCAATAAGAAATCCTAATCATGATCAAGGAATGCGGTGTTTGTTAGTATTGAACGAATTGTATAGATATAGACATTTTTTTCTTGATAAATATAGTTGCTAATATGGACACAAAAGATAATTTCATCGTCATTGCAAAAAAAATAGTGCTTATAACAACAAATGGATCCTTATTGGCATGAAGGGAATAGAGAGCATTATTATTTAGGAAATAAACCACTTCACATTAGTACGAAATGTCAATTAAGATGAATGACTCCTTTGGCTGATGGAACTAAACACATTTAGATTTTCAAAAGTGCGTCGACATGGCTGTTTTAATTAATATACTATGTAATTTAGTCATAAATGTTAATCTCATGATCATTGTGTCAAAAAGTGTGTTTGGAACCAAAAGGTGAATCTTTCCAAACTAGAAATGTTCTGTGGGATTCTTTATTTTGGAATTCAACCACTTAACATCAATACGAAACCCTAATCAAGATCATGGAACACAGTGTTTGTTATTATTGAACGAATTGTATAGATATGGACATTCTTTTCTTAATAAATATAGTTGTTAACATGGACACAAAAGATAATTTCATTGTCATTGCAAGAAAAATAGTGCTTATAACAAGAAAAGGAGCGTGATTGGCATGAAGGGTGTATAGAGCATTATGATTTAGGAAATAAACCACTTCACATTACTGCGAAAAGCATACTGAGATGAATGAGTTCGTTTGGTGACGAAACTAAACACATTTAGATTTTCAATAGTGCATTGTCATTTTTTTTTTAATTAATATACTATGTAATTTAGTCATAGATATTAATCTCATGATCATTGCGTCGAAAAGTGTGCTTGGGACCGAAAGAGAAGTCATCCAAAGCAGAAATGTTTGGAGAGATTCTTTATTTTGGAATTCAACCAATTAACATCAATAAGAAACCCTAAACATGACCACGGAATGTAGTGTTTGTTAGTATTGAACGAATTGTATAGATATAAACATTTTTTTCCTGATAAATATAGTTGTTAATATGGACACAAAAGATAATTTCATCGTCATTGCAAGAAAAATAGTGCTTATAACAACAAAAGGAGCCTGGTTGGCATGTTGGGAATAGAGAGCATTATTATTTAGGAAATAAACCACTTCACATTACTATGAAAAGCAAACTGAGATGAATGAGTTCGTTTGGTGATGAAACTTAGCACATTTAGATTTTCAATAGTGCATCGACAAGTTTTTATTAATTAATATACTATGTAATTTAGTCATAGATGTTAATCTCATGATCATTGTGTCAAAAAGTTTGCTTGGGACCAAAAGACAAGTCATCTAAACCATAAATGTTCCGAGAGACACAAATGATAATTTCATAATCATCGGAAGAAAAATTGTGCTTGTAACAACAAAAGGAGCCTAATTGGCATGAAATGAATGGAAAGTATCTTTATTTAGGAAATAAACCACATTACATTAGTAGGAAATGTAAATTAAGATGAATGACACCTTTGGCTGATAGAACTAAACACATTTACATATTTAAAAGTGCGTCGACATGTCTGTTTTAATAAATATACTATATAATTTAGTCATAAATGTTAATCTGATGATCATTGTGTGAAAAAGTGTGTTTGGAACCAAAACATGAATCTTCCAAAACAAGAAATGTTCTGAGGGATTCTTTATTGTGGAATTCAACCACTTAACATCAACAAGAAACCCTAATCAAGATCATGGAACACAGTGTTTGTTATTACTGAACGAATTGTATAGATGTGGACATTTTTTTCTTGATAAATATAGTTGTTAACAAGGACACAAAATATAATTTCATTCTCATTGCAAAAAAATAGTGCTTATAACAACAAAAGGAGCCTGATTGGCATGTTGGGAATAGAGAGCATTATTTTTTACGAAATAAACCACTTCACATTACTACGAAAAGCAAACTGAGATGAATGAGTTCGTTTGGTGATGAAACTAAGCACATTTAGATTTTCAATAGTGCATCGACATATTTTTATTAATTAATATACTATGTAATTTAGTCACAGATGTTAATCTCATGATCATTGTGTCAAAAAGTGAGCTTGGGACCAAAAGACAAGTCATCTAAACCAAAAATGTTCCGAGAGACACAAATGATAATTTCATAATCATCGGAAGAAAAATTGTGCTTGTAACAACAAAAGGAGCCTAATTGGCATGAAATGAATGGAAAGTATCTTTATTTAGGAAATAAACCACTTCACATTAGTACGAAATGTAAATTAAGATGAATGACGCCTTTGGCTGATGGAACTAAACACATTTAGATTTTCAAAAGTGCATCGACATGTCTGTTTTAATTAATATACTATGTAATTTAGTCATAAATGTTAATCTCATGATCATTGTGTCAAAAAGTGTGTTTGGAACCAAAACATGAATCTTCCAAAACCAAAAATGTTCTGAGGGAATCTTTATTTTGGAATTCAACCACTTATCATCAATAAGAAACCCTAATTAAGATCATGGAACACAGTGTTTGTTATAATTGAACGAATTGTATAGATATGGACATGTTTTTCTTGATAAATATAGTTGTTAACATGGACACAAAAGATAATTTCATTGTCATTGCAAGAAAAATAGTGCTTATAACAACAAAAGGAGCCTGATTGGCATGTTGGGAATAGAGAGCATTATTATTTAGGAAATAAACCACTTCCCGTTACTACGAAAAGCAAACTGAGATGAATGAGTTCGTTTGGTGATGAAACTAAGCACATTTAGATTTTCAATAGTGCATCGACATGTTTTTATTAATTAATATACTATGTAATTTAGTCACAGATATTAATATCATGATCATTGTGTCAAAAAGTGTGCTTGGGACCAAAAGATAAGTCATCTAAACCAGAAATGTTCCGAGGGACACAAATGATAATTTCATAATCATCAGAAGAAAAATAGTGCTTGTAACAACGAAAGGAGCCTAATTGGCATGAAATGAATGGAAAGTACTTTATTTAGGAAATCAACCACTTCACATTTGTACAAAATGTAAATTAAGATGAATGACTCCTTTAGCTGATGGAACTAAACACATTTAGATTTTCAAAAGTGCGTCGACATGGCTGTTTTAATTAATATACTATGTAATTTAGTCATAAATGTTAATCTCATGGTCATTGTTTCAAAAAGTGTGTTTGGAACCAAAAGGTGAATCTTCCAAAACCAGAAATGTACTGAGGGATTCTTTATTGTGGAATTCAACCACTTAACATCAATAAGAAACCCTAATCAAGATCATGGAACACATTGTTTGTTATTATTGAACGAATTGTATAGATATGGTCATTTTTTTCTTGAAAAATATAGTTGTTCACATGTACACAAAATAGAATTTCATTGTCACTGCAAGAAAAATAGTGCTTATAACAACAAATGGAGCCTGATTGGCATGAAGGGATGAGAGAGCATTATTGTTTAGGAAATAAACCACTTCACATCACTACGAAAACAAACTAAGAAGAATGAGTTCAGTTGGTTATGAAACTAAACCCATTTAGATTTTCAATAGTGCATCGACATGTTTTTATTAATTAATATACTATGTAATTTAGTCATAGATATTAATCTCAAGATCATTGTGTCAAAAAGTGTGCTTGGGACCAAAAGACAAGTCATCCAAACCAGAAATGTTTGGAGGGATTCTTTATTTTGGAATTCAACCAATTAACATCAATAAGAAACCCTAATCAAGATCAGGGAATGCAGTCTTTGTTAGTATTGAACGACTTGTATAGATATAGACATTTTTTTCTTGATAAATATAGTTGTTAATATGGACACAAAATATAATTTCATCATCATTGCAAGAAAAATAATGCTTATAACAACTAAAGGATCCCAATTGGCATAAAGGGAATAGAGAGCATTATTATTTAGGAAATAAACCACTTCACATTAGTACGAAAAGCAAACTAAGATGATTGAGTGCTTTTGGTGATAAAACTAAACAAATTTAGATTTTCAATAGTGCATCGACTTGTTTTTTTAGTTTATATACTATGTAATTTAGTCATAGATGTTAATCTCATGATCATTGAGTCAAAAAGTGTGCTTGGGACCAAAAGACAAGTCATCTAAAACAGAAATGTTTGGAGGGACACAAATGATAATTTCATAATCATCGCAAGAAAAATAGTGCTTGTAACAACAAAAAGACCGTAATTGGCATGAAATGAATGGAAAGGATCATTGTTTAGGAAATAAACCACTTTACATTAGTACGAAATGTAAATTAAGATGAATGACTCCTTTGGCTGATGGAACTAAACACATTTAGATTTTCAAAAGTGCGTCGACATGTCTGTTTTAATTAATATACTATGTAAATTAGTCATAAATGTTAATCTCATGATCATTGTGTCTAAAAGTGTGTTTGGAATAAAAAGGTGAATCTTCCAAAACCAAAAATGTTCTGAGGGATTCATTATTTTCGAATTCAACCACTTAAAGTCAATAAGAAACCCGAATCAAGATTATGGAACACAGTGTTTGTTATTATTGAACGAAATGTATAGATATGGACATTTTTTTCTTGATAAATATAGTTGTTAACATGGACAAAAGATATTTTCATTGTCATTGCAAGAAAAATAGTGCTTATAACAACAAAAGGAGAGTGATTGGCATGAAGGGAATAGAGAGCATTATTATTTACGAAATAAACCACTTCCCATTACTTCAAAAAGCAAACTGAGATGAATGATTTCGTTTGGTGATGAAACTAAACACATTTAAATTTTCAATAGTGCATCGACATGTTTTTTTTAATTAATATACTATGTAATTTAGTCATAGATACTAATCTCATGTTCATTGCGTCAAAAAGTGTGCTTGGGACCAAAAGAGAAGTCATCCAAACCAGAAATGTTTGGAGGGATTCTTTATTTTGGAATTCAACCAATTAACATCAATAAGAAACCCTAATCATGATCACGGAATGCAGTGTTTGTTAGTATTGAACGAATTGTATAGATATAGACATTTTTTTCTTGATAAATATAGTTGTTAATATGGACACAAAAGATAATTTCATCGTCATTGCGAGAAAAATAGTGCTTATAACAACAAATGGATCCTCATTGGCATCAAGGGAATAGAGAGCATTATTATTTAGGAAATAAACCACTTCACATAAGTACGAAAAGCAAACTAAGATGATTGAGTGCTTTTGGTGATGAAACCAAACAAATTTAATTTTTAATAGTGCATCAACATGTTTTTTTTAATTAATATACTATGTAATTTAGTCATAGATGTTAATCTCATGATGATTACGTCAAAAAGTGTGCTTGGGACCAAAAGACAAGTCATCTAAACTAGAAGTGTTCAGAGGGACACAAATGATAATTTCATAATCATCAGAAGAAAAATAGTGCTTGTAACAACAAAAGGAACCTAATTATCATGAAATGAATGGAAATGATCGTTATTTAGGAAATAAACCACTTCACATTAGTAAGAAATGTAAATTAAGATGAATGACGCCTTTGGCTGATGGAACTAAATACATTTAGATTTTCAAAAGTGCGTCGACATGTCTGTTTTAATTAATATACTATGTAATTTAGTCATAAATGTTAATCTCATCATCATTGTGTCAAAAAGTGTGTTTGCAACCAAAAGGTGAATCTTCCAAAACCAGAAATGTTCTAAGGGAATCTTTATTTTGGAATTCAACCACTTAACATCAATAAGAAACCCTAATCAAGATCATGGAACACAGTGTTTGTTATTATTGAAGGAATTGTATAGATATGGACATTTTTTCTTGATAAATATAGTTGTTAACAAGGACACAAAATATAATTTGATTCTCATTGCAAGAAAAATAGTGCTTATAACAACAAAAGGAGCCTGATTGGCATGTTGGGAGTAGAGAGCATTATTTTTTACGAAATAAACCACTTCACATTACTACGAAATGCAAACTGAGATGAATGAGTTCGTTTGGTGATGAAACTAGGCACATTTAAATTTTCAATAGTGCATCGACATGTTTTTATTAATTAATATACTATGTAATTTAGTCACAGATGTTAATCTCATGATCATTGTGTCAAAAAGTGTGCTTGGCACCAAAAGACAAGTCATCTAAACCAAAAATGTTCCGAGAGACACAAATGATAATTTCATAATCATCGGAAGAAAAATTGTGCTTGTAACAACAAAAGGAGCCTAATTGGCATGAAATGAATGGAAAGTATCTTTATTTAGGAAATAAACCACTTCACATTAGAACGAAATGTAAATTAAGATGAATGACGCCTTTGGCTGATGGAACTAAACACATTTAGATTTTCAAAAGTGCGTCGACATGTCTGTTTTAATTAATATACTATGTAATTTAGTCATAAATGTTAATCTCATGATCATTGTGTCAAAAAGTGTGTTTGGAACCAAAACATGAATCTTCCAAAACCAGAAATGTTCTGAGGGAATCTTTATTTTGGAATTCAACCACTTATCATCAATAAGAAACCCTAATCAAGATCATGGAAAACAATGTATGTTATAATTGAACGAATTGTATAGATATGGACATGTTTTTCTTGATAAATATTGTTGTTAACATAGACACAAAAGATAATTTCATTGTAATTGCAAGAAAAATAGTGCTTATAACAACAAAAGGAGCGTGATTGGCATGTTGGGAATAGAGAGCATTATTATTAGGAAATAAACCACTTCACATTAGTATGAAAAGCAAACTAAGATGATTGAGTGCTTTTGGGGATGAAACTAAACAAATTTAATTTTCAATAGTGCATCAACATGTTTTTTTTAATTAATATACTATGTAATTTAGTCATAAATGTTAATCTCATGATCATTGTGTCTAAAAGTTTGTTTGGAACCAAAAGGTGAATCTTTCATAACCAGAAATGTTCTGAGGGATTCTCTATTTTGGAATTCAACCACTTAACGTCAATAGGAAACCCAAATCAAGATTATGGAACACAGTGTTTGTTATTATTAAACGAAATGTATAGATATGGACATTTTTTTCTTGATAAATATAGTTGTTAACAAGGACACAAAATATAATTTCATTCTGATTGCAAGAAAAATAGTGCTTATAACAACAAAAGGAGCCTGATTGGCATGTTGGGAATAGAGAGCATTATTTTTTACGAAATAAACCACTTCACATTACTACGAAAAGTAAATTGAGATGAATGGGTTCGTTTGGTGATGAAACTATGCACATTTAGACTTTCAATAGTGCATCGACATGTTTTTTTTAATTAATATACTATGTAATTTGGTCATAGATACTAATCTCATGTTCATGGCGTCGAAAAGTGTGCTTGGGACCAAAAGAGAAGTCATCCAAACCAGAAATGTTTGGAGGGATTCCTTATTTCAGAATTCAACCAATTAACATCAATAAGAAACCCTAATCATGACCACAAAATGCAGTGTTTGTTAGTATTGAACGAATTGTATAGATATAGACATTTTTTTCTTGATAAATATAGTTGTTAATATGGACACAAAAGATAATTTCATCGTCATTGCAAGAAAAATAGTGCTTATAACAACAAATGGATCCTAATTGGCATGAAGGGAATAGAGAGCATTATTATTTAGGAAATAAACCACTTCACCTTAGTACGAAAAGCAAACTAAGATGATTGAGTGCTTAAGGTGATGAAACTAAACAAATTTAATTTTCAATAGTGCATCAACATGTTTTTTTTAATTAATATACTATGTAATTTAGTCATAGATGTTAATCTCATGATGATTGCGTCAAAAAGTGTGCTTGGGACCAAAAGACAAGTCATCTACACCAGAAGTGTTCAGAGGGACACAAATGATAATTTCATAATCATCAGAAGAAAAATAGTGCTTGTAACAACAAAAGGAGCCTAATTGGCATGAAATGAATGGAAAGTATCGTTATTTAGGAAATAAACCACTTCACATTAGTACGACATGTAAATTAAGATGAATGACTCCTTTGGCTGATGGAACTAAACACATTTAGATTTTCAAAAGTACGTCGACATGTGTGTTTTAATTAATATACTATGTAATTTAGTCATAAATGTTAATCTCATCATCATTGTGTCAAAAAGTGTATTTGGAACCAAAAGGTGAATCTTCCAAAACCAGAAATGTTCTGAGGGATTTGTTATTTTGGAATTCAACCACTTAACGTCAATAAGAAACCCGAGTCAAGATCATGGAACACAGTGTTTGTTATTATTGAACGAATTGTATAGATATGGAAATTTTTTTCTTGATAAATATAGTTGTTAACATGGACGCAAAAGATAATTTCATCGTCATTGCAAGAAAAATAGTGCTTATAACAACAAAAGGAGCGTGATTGGCATGAAATGAGTAGAGAGCATTATTGTTTAGGAAATAAACCACTTCACATTACTACGAAAAGCAAACTGAGAAGAGTGAGTTCGTGTGGTGATGAAACTAAACCCATTTAGATTTTCAATAGTGCATCGACATGTTTTTTTTTTAATTAATATACTATGTAATTTAGTCATAGATATTAATCTCATGATCATTGCGTCGAAAAGTGTGCTTGGGACCAAAAGACAAGTCATCCAAACCAGAATTGTTTGGAGGCATTCTTTATTTTGGAATTCAACCAATTAACAGCAATAAGAAACCCTAATCAAGATCACGGAATGCAGTGTTTGTTAGTATTGAACGAATTGTATAGATATAGACATTTTCTTCTTGATAAATATAGTTGTTAATATGGACACAAAATATAATTTCATCGTCATTGCAAGAAAAATAGTGCTTATAACAACTAATAGATCTACATTGGAATGAAGGGAATAGAGAGCATTATTATTTAGGAAAGAAACCACTTCACATTAGTACGAAAAGCAAACTAAGATGATTGAGTGCTTTTGGTGATGAAACTAAACAAATTTAGATTTTGAATAGTGCATCGATGTGCTTTTTTTAGTTAATATACTATGTAATTTAGTCATAGATGTTAATCTCATGATCATTGCGTGAAATAGTGTGCTTGGGACCAAAAGACAAGTCATCTAAACCAGAAATGTTCAAAGGGACACAAATGATAATTTCATAATCATCGGAAGAAAAATAGTGCTTGTAACAACAAAAGGAACCTAATTGGCATGACATGAATGGAAAGGATCGTTATTTAGGAAATAAACCACTTCACATTAGTAGGAAATGTAAATTAAGATGAATGACTCCTTTGGCTGATAGAACTAAACACATTTAGATTTTCAAAAGTGCGTTGACATGTCTGTTTTAATCAATATAATATGTAATTTAGTCATAAATGTTAATCTCATCATCATTGTGTCAAAAAGTGTATTTGTAACCAAAAGGTGAATCTTCCAAAACCAGAAATGTTCTGAGGGAATCTTGATTTTGGAATTCAACCACTTAACATCAATAAGAAACCCTAATCAAGATCATGGAACACTGTGTTTGTTATTATTGAACGAATTGCATAGATATGGACATTTTTTTCTTGATAAATATAGTTGTTAACAAGGACACAAAATATAATTTCATTCTCATTGCAAGAAAAATAGTGCTTATAACAACAAAAGGAGCCTAATTGGCATGTTGGGAATAGAGAGCATTATTTTTTACGAAATAAACCACTTCACATTACTACGAAAAGCAAACTGAGATGAATGAGTTCGTTTGGTGATGAAACTAAGCACATTTAGATTTTTCATAGTGCATCGACATGTTTTTATTAATTAATATACTATGTAATTTAGTCACAAATGTTAATCTCATGATCATTGTGTCAAAAAGTGTTCTTAGGACCAAAAGACAAGTCATCTAAACCAGAAATGTTTCGAGGGACACAAATGATAATTTCATAATCATCGGAAGAAAAATAGTGCTTGTAACAACAAAACGAGCCTAATTGGCATGAAATGAATTGAAAGTATGTTTATTTAGGAAATAAGCCACTTCACATTTCTACGAAATTTAAATTAAGATGAATGACTCCTTTGGCTGATGGAACTAAACACATTTAGATTTTAAAAAGTGAGTCGACATGTCTGTTTTAATTAATATACTATTTAATTTAGTCATAAATGTTAATCTCATGATTATTGTGTCAAAAAGTGTGTTTGGCATGAAATGAATTGAAAGTATGTTTATTTAGGAAATAAGCCACTTCACATTTCTACGAAATTTAAATTAAGATGAATGACTCCTTTGGCTGATGGAATTAAACACATTTAGAATTTAAAAAGTGAGTCGACATGTCTGTTTTAATTAATATACTATTTAATTTAGTCATAAATGTTAATCTCATGATTATTGTGTCAAAAAGTGTGTTTGGAACCAAAAGATGAATCTTCCAAAACCAGAAATGTTCTGAGGGATTCTTTATTTTAGAATTCAACCACTTAACATCAATAAGAAACCCTAATCAAGATCATGGAACACAGAATTTGTTATTATTGAACGAATTGTATAGATATGGACATTTTTTTCTTGAAAAATATAGTTGTTAACATGGACACAAAAGATAATTTCATTGTCATTGTAAGAAAAATAGTGCTTATAACAACAAAAGGAGCGTGATTGGCATGAAATGAGTAGAGAGCATTATTGTTTAGGAAATAAACCACTTCACATTACTACGAAAAGCAAACTGGGAAGAGTGAGTTCGTGTGGTGATGAAACTAAACCCATTTAGATTTTCAATAGTGCATCGACATGTTTTTTTTTAATTAATATACTATGTAATTTAGTCATAGATATTAATCTCATGATTATTGCGTCGAAAAGTGTGGTTGGGACCAAAGGACAAGTCATCCAAACCAGAAATGTTTGGAGGGATTCTTTATTTTGGAATTCAACCAATTAACAGCAATAAGAAACCCTAATCAAGATCACGGAATGCAGTGTTTGTTAGTATTGAACGAATTGTATAGATATAGACATTTTCTTCTTGATAAATATATTTGTTAATATGGACACAAAATATAATTTCATCGTCCTTGCAAGAAAAATAGTGCTTATAACAACTAATAGATCCACATTGGCATGAAGGGAATAGAGAGCATTATTATTTAGGAAATAAACCACTTCACATTAGTACGAAAAGCAAACTAAGATGATTGAGTGCTTTTGGTGATGAAACTAAACAAATTTAGATTTTCAATAGTGCATCGACTTGTTTTTTTTAGTTAATATACTATGTAATTTAGTCATAGATGTTAATCTCATGATCATTGCGTCAAAAAGTGTGCTTGGGACCAAAAGACAAGTCATCTAAACCAGAAATGTTCAGAGGGACACAAATGATAATTTCATAATCATCGGAAGAAAAATAGTGCTTGTAACAACAAAAGGAACCTAATTGGCATGACATGAATGGAAAGGATCGTTATTTAGGAAATAAACCACTTCACATTAGTACGAAATGTAAATTAAGATGAATGACTCCTTTGGCTAATGGAACTAAACACATTTAGATTTTCAAAAGTGCGTCGACATGTCTGTTTTAATCAATATAATATGTAATTTAGTCATAAATGTTAATCTCATCATCATTGTGTCAAAAAGTGTATTTGCAACCAAATGGTGAATCTTCCAAAACCAGAAATGTTCTGAGGGAATCTTGATTTTGGAATTCAACCACTTAACATCAATAAGAAACCCTAATCAAGATCATGGAACACTGTGTTTGTTATTAATGAACGAATTGTATAGATATGGACATTTTTTTCTTGATAAATATAGTTGTTAACAAGGACACAAAATATAATTTCATTCTCATTGCAAAAAAATAGTGCTTATAACAATAAAAGGAGCCTGATTGGCATGTTGGGAATAGAGAGCATTATTTTTTACGAAATAAACCACTTCACATTTCTACGAAAAGCAAACTGAGATGAATGAGTTCGTTTGGTGATGAAACTAAGCACATTTAGATTTTCAATAGTGCATCGACATGTTTTTATTCATTAATATACTATGTAATTTAGTCACAGATGTTAATCTCATGATCATTGTGTCAAAAAGTGTTCTGAGGACCAAAAGACAAGTCATCTAAACCAGAAATGTTCCGAGGGACACAAATGATAATTTCATAATCATCAGAACAAAAATAGTGCTTGTAACAACAAAACGAGCCTAATTGGCATGAAATGAATTGAAAGTACGTTTATTTAGGAAATAAACCACTTCACATTAGTACGAAATTTAAATTAAGATGAATGACCCCTTTGGCTGATGGAACTAAACACATTTAGATTTTAAAAAGTGAGTCGACATGTCAGTTTTAATTAATATACTATTTAATTTAGTCATAAATGTTAATCTCATGATTATTGTGTCAAAAAGTGTGTTTGGAACCAAAAGGTGAATCTTCCAAAACCAGAAATGTTCTGAGGGATTCTTTATTTTGGAATTCAACCACTTAACATCAATAAGAAACCCTAATCAAGATCATGGAACACAGAATTTGTTATTATTGAACGAATTGTATAGATATGGACATTTTTTTCTTGAAAAATATAGTTGTTAACATGGACACAAAAGATAATTTCATTGTCATTGTAAGAAAAATAGTGCTTATAACAACAAAAGGAGCGTGATTGGCATGAAATGAGTAGAGAGCATTATTGTTTAGGAAATAAACCACTTCACATTACTACGAAAAGCAAACTGAGAAGAGTGAGTTCGTGTGGTGATGAAACTAAACCCATTTAGATTTTCAATAGTGCATCGACATGTTTTTTTTTAATTAATATACTATGTAATTTAGTCATAGATATTAATCTCAAGATCATTGCGTCGAAAAGTGTGCTTGGGACCAAAAGACAAGTCATCCAAACCAGAAATGTTTGGAGGGATTCTTTATTTTGGAATTCAACCAATTAACAGCAATAAGAAACCCTAATCAAGATCACGGAATGCAGTTTTTGTTAGTATTGAACGAATTGTATAGATATAGACATTTTCTTCTTGATAAATATAGTTGTTAATATGGACATAAAATATAATTTCATCGTCATTGCAAGAAAAATATAGCTTATAACAACTAATGGATCCTCATTGGCATGAAGGGAATAGAGAGCATTATTATTTAGGAAATAAACCATTTCACATTAGTACGAAAAGCAAACTAAGATGATTGAGTGCTTTTGGTGATGAAACTAAACAAATTTAGATTTTCAATAGGGCATCGACTTGTTTTTTTTTTTAGTTAATATACTATGTAATTTAGTCATAGATGTTAATCTCATGATCATTGCGTCAAAAAGTGTGCTTGGGACCAAAAGGCTAGTCATCTAAAACAGAAATGTTCGGAGGGACACAAATGATAATTTCATAATCATCGGAAGAGAAATAGTGCTTGTAACAACAAAAGGAACCTAATTGGCATGACATGAATGGAAAGGATCGTTATTTAGGAAATAAACCACTTCACATTAGTACGAAATGTAAATTAAGATGAATGACTCCTTTGGCTGATGGAACTAAACACATTTAGATTTTCAAAAGTGCGTCGACATGTCTGTTTTAATCAATATAATATGTAATTTAGTCATAAATGTTAATCTCATCATCATTGTGTCAAAAAGTGTATTTGCAACCAAATGGTGAATCTTCCAAAACCAGAAATGTTCTGAGGGAATCTTGATTTTGGAATTCAACCACTTAACATCAATAAGAAACCCTAATCAAGATCATGGAACACTGTGTTTGTTATTAATGAACGAATTGTATAGATATGGACATTTTTTTCTTGATAAATATAGTTGTTAACAAGGACACAAAATATAATTTCATTCTCATTGCAAGAAAAATAGTGCTTATAACAACAAAAGGAGCCTGATTGGCATGTTGGGAATAGAGAGCATTATTTTTTAGGAAATAAACCACTTCACATTACTACGAAAAGCAAACTGAGATGAATGAGTTCGTTTGGTGATGAAACTAAGCACATTTAGATTTTCAATAGTGCATCGACATGTTTTTATTAATTAATATACTATGTAATTTAGTCACAGATGTTAATTTCATGATCATTGTGTCAAAAAGTGTTCTTAGGACCAAAAGACAAGTCATCTAAACCAGAAATGTTCCGAGGGACACAAATGATAATTTCATAATCATCGGAAGAAAAATAGTGCTTGTAACAACAAAAGGAGCCTAATTGGCATGAAATGAATGGAAGGTATCTTTATTTACGAAATAAACCACTTCACATTAGTACAAAATGTAAATTAAGATGAATGACTCCTTTGGCTGATAGAACTAAACACATTTAGATGTTCAAAAGTGCGTCGACATGTCTGTTTTAATTAATATACTATATAATTTAGTCATAAATGTTAATCTCATGATCATTGTGTCAAAAAGTGTGTTTGGAACCAAAAGGTGAATCTTGAAAAAAGCAGAAATGTTCTGAGGGAATCTTTATTTTGGAATTCAACCACTTAACATCAATAAGAAACCCTAATCAAGATCATGGAACACAGTGTTTGTTATTATTGAACGAATTGTATAGATATGGACATTTTTTTCTTGAAAAATATAGTTGTTAACATGGACACAAAAGATAATTTCATTGTCATTGCAGGAAAAATAGTGCTTATAACAACAAAAGGAGCGTGATTGGCATGAAATGAGTAGAGAGCATTATTGTTTAGGAAATAAACCACTTCACATTACTACGAAAAGCAAACTGGGAAGAGTGAGTTCGTGTGGTGATGAAACTAAACCCATTTAGATTTTCAATAGTGCATCGACATGTTTTTTTTTAATTAATATACTATGTAATTTAGTCATAGATATTAATCTCATGATTATTGCGTCGAAAAGTGTGGTTGGGACCAAAGGACAAGTCATCCAAACCAGAAATGTTTGGAGGGATTCTTTATTTTGGAATTCAACCAATTAACAGCAATAAGAAACCCTAATCAAGATCACGGAATGCAGTGTTTGTTAGTATTGAACGAATTGTATAGATATAGACATTTTCTTCTTGATAAATATATTTGTTAATATGGACACAAAATATAATTTCATCGTCCTTGCAAGAAAAATAGTGCTTATAACAACTAATAGATCCACATTGGCATGAAGGGAATAGAGAGCATTATTATTTAGGAAATAAACCACTTCACATTAGTACGAAAAGCAAACTAAGATGATTGAGTGCTTTTGGTGATGAAACTAAACAAATTTAGATTTTCAATAGGGCATCGACTTGTTTTTTTTTTAGTTAATATACTATGTAATTTAGTCATAGATGTTAATCTCATGATCATTGCGTCAAAAAGTGTGCTTGGGACCAAAAGACAAGTCATCTAAACCAGAAATGTTCAGAGGGACACAAATGATAATTTCATAATCATCGGAAGAAAAATAGTGCTTGTAACAACAAAAGGAACCTAATTGGCATGACATGAATGGAAAGGATCGTTATTTAGGAAATAAACCACTTCACATTAGTACGAAATGTAAATTAAGATGAATGACTCCTTTGGCTGATGGAACTAAACACATTTAGATTTTCAAAAGTGCGTCGACATGTCTGTTTTAATCAATATAATATGTAATTTAGTCATAAATGTTAATCTCATCATCATTGTGTCAAAAAGTGTATTTGCAACCAAATGGTGAATCTTCCAAAACCAGAAATGTTCTGAGGGATTCTTTATTTTGGAATTCAACCAATTAACAGCAATAAGAAACCCTAATCAAGATCACGGAATGCAGTTTTTGTTAGTATTGAACGAATTGTATAGATATAGACATTTTCTTCTTGATAAATATAGTTGTTAATATGGACATAAAATATAATTTCATCGTCATTGCAAGAAAAATATAGCTTATAACAACTAATGGATCCTCATTGGCATGAAGGGAATAGAGAGCATTATTATTTAGGAAATAAACCATTTCACATTAGTACGAAAAGCAAACTAAGATGATTGAGTGCTTTTGGTGATGAAACTAAACAAATTTAGATTTTCAATAGGGCATCGACTTGTTTTTTTTTTAGTTAATATACTATGTAATTTAGTCATAGATGTTAATCTCATGATCATTGCGTCAAAAAGTGTGCTTGGGACCAAAAGGCTAGTCATCTAAAACAGAAATGTTCGGAGGGACACAAATGATAATTTCATAATCATCGGAAGAGAAATAGTGCTTGTAACAACAAAAGGAACCTAATTGGCATGACATGAATGGAAAGGATCGTTATTTAGGAAATAAACCACTTCACATTAGTATGAAATATAAATTAAGATGAATGACTCCTTTGGCTGATGGAACTAACACATTTAGATATTCAAAAGTGCGTCGACATGTGTGTTTTAATTAATATACTATGTAATTTAGTCATAAATGTTAATCTCATCATCATTGTGTCAAAAAGTGTGTTTGGAACCAAAAGGTGAATCTTCCAAAACCAGAAATGTTCTGAGGGATTTGTTATTTTGGAATTCAACCACTTAACGTCAATAAGAAACCCGAATCAAGATCATGGAACACAGTGTTTGTTATTATTGAACGAATTGTATAGATATGGACATTTTTTTCTTGATAAATATAGTTGTTAACATGGACACAAAAGATAATTTCATTGTCATTGCAAGAAAAATAGTGCTTATAACAACAAAACGAGTGTGATTGGCATGAAGGGAATAGAGAGCATTATTATTTAGGAAAGAAACCACTTCACATTATTGCGAAAAGCAAACTGAGATGAATGAGTTCGTATGGTGATGAAACTAAACACATTTAGATTTTCAATAGTGCATCGACATGTTTTTTTTAATTAATATACTATGTAAATTAGTCATAGATATTAATCCCATGATCATTGCGCCAAAAAGTGTGCTTGGGACCAAAAGACAAGTCATCTAAACCAGAAATGTTCGGAGAGACACAAATGATAATTTCATAATCATCGGAAGAAAAATAGTGCTTGTAACAACAAAAGGAGCCTAATTGGCATGAAATGAATAGAAAGGATCGTTATTTAGGAAATAAACCACTTCACATTAGTACGAAATGTAAATTAAGATGAATGACTCCTTTGGCTGATGGAACTAAACACATTTAGATTTTCAAAAGTGCGTCGACATGTGTGTTTTAATTAATATACTATGTAATTTAGTCATAAATGTTAATCTCATGATCATTATATCAAAAAGTGTTTTTGGAACCAAAAGGTGAATCTTCGAAAACCAGAAATGTTCTGAGGGAATCTTTATTTGGGAATTCAACCACTTAACATCAATAAGAAACCCTAATGAAGATCATGGAACACAGTGTTTGTTATTATTGAATTGTATAGATAGGGACATTTTTTTCTTCATAAATACAGTTGTTAACATGGACACAAAAGATAATTTCATTGTCATTGCAAGAAAAATAGTGCTTAGAACAACAAAAGGAGCCTGATTGGCATATTGGGAATAGAGAGCATTATTATTAGGAAATAAACCACTTCACATTACTACGAAAAGCAAACTGAGATGAATGAGTTCTTTTGCTGATGAAACTAAACACATTTAGATTTTCAATAGTGCATCGACATGTTTTTAATAATTAATATACTATGTAATTTAGTCACAAATGTTAATCTCATGATCATTGCGTCAAAAAGTGTGCTTGGGACCAAAAGACGAGTCATCTAAACCAGAAATGTTCCGAGGGACACAAATGATAATTTCATAATCATCGGAAGAAAAATAGTGCTTGTAACAACAAAAGGAGCCTAATTGGCATGAAATGAATGGAAGGTATCTTTATTTACGAAATAAACCACTTCACATTAGTACAAAATGTAAATTAAGATGAATGACTCCTTTGGCTGATAGAACTAAACACATTTAGATGTTCAAAAGTGCGTCGACATGTCTGTTTTAATTAATATACTATATAATTTAGTCATAAATGTTAATCTCATGATCATTGTGTCAAAAAGTGTGTTTGGAACCAAAAGGTGAATCTTGAAAAAAGCAGAAATGTTCTGAGGGAATCTTTATTTTGGAATTCAACCACTTAACATCAATAAGAAACCCTAATCAAGATCATGGAACACAGTGTTTGTTATTATTGAACGAATTGTATAGATATGGACATTTTTTTCTTGAAAAATATAGTTGTTAACATGGACACAAAAGATAATTTCATTGTCATTGCAGGAAAAATAGTGCTTATAACAACAAAAGGAGCGTGATTGGCATGAAATGAGTAGAGAGCATTCTTGTTTAGGAAATAAACCACTTCACATTACTACGAAAAGCAAACTGAGAAGAGTGAGTTCGTGTGGTGATGAAACTAAACCCATTTAGATTTTCAATAGTGCATCGATATGTTTTTTTTAATTAATATACTATGTAATTTAGCCATAGATATTAATCTCATGATCATTGCGTCAAAAAGTGTGCTTGGGACCAAAAGACAAGTCATCCAAACCAGAAATGTTTGGAGGCATTCTTTATTTTGGAATTCAACCAATTAACAACAATAAGCAACCCTAATCAAGATCAAGGAATGCAGTGTTTGTTAGTATTGAACGAATTGTATAGATATAGACATTTTCTTCTTGATAAATATAGTTGTTAATATGGACACAAAATATAATTTCATCGTCCTTGCAAGAAAAATAGTACTTATAACAACTAATAGATCCACATTGGCATGAAGGGAATAGAGAGCATTATTATTTAGGAAATAAACCACTTCACATTAGTACGAAAAGCAAACTAAGATGATTGAGTGCTTTTGGTGGTGAAACTAAACAAATTTAGATTTTCAATAGTGCATCGACTTGTTTTTTTTAGTTAATATACTATGTAATTTAGTCATAGATGTTAATCTCATGATCATTGCGTGAAAAAGTGTGCTTGGGACCAAAAGACAAGTCATCTAAACCAGAAATGTTCAGAGGGACACAAATGATAATTTCATAATCATCGGAAGAAAAATAGTGCTTGTAACAATAAAAGGAACCTAATTGGCATGACATGAATGGAAAGGATCGTTATTTAGGAAATAAACCACTTCACATTAGTACGAAATGTAAATTAAGATGAATGACTCCTTTGGCTGATGGAACAAACCACATTTAGATTTTCAAAAGTGCGTCGACATGTCTGTTTTAATCAATATAATATGTAATTTAGTCATAAATGTTAATCTCATCATCATTGTGTCAAAAAGTGTGTTTGCAACCAAAAGGTGAATCTTCCAAAACCAGAAATGTTCTGAGGGAATCTTGATTTTGGAATTCAACCACTTAACATCAATAAGAAACCCTAATCAAGATCATGGAACACTGTGTTTGTTATTACTGAACGAATTGTATAGATATGGACATGTTTTTCTTGATAAATATAGTTGTTAACAAGGACACAAAATATAATTTCATTCTCATTGCAAGAAAAATAGTGCTTATAACAACAAAAGGAGCCTGATTCGCATGTTGGGAATAGAGAGCATTATTTTTTACGAAATAAACCACTTCACATTACTACGAAAAGCAAACTGAGATGAATGAGTTCGTTTGGTGATGAAACTAAGCACATTTAGATTTTCAATAGTGCATCGCCATGTTTTTATTAATTAATATACTATGTAATTTAGTCACAGATGTTAATCTCATGATCATTGTGTCAAAAAGTGTTCTTAGGACCAAAAGACAAGTCATCTAAACCAGAAATGTTCCGAGGGACACAAATGATAATTTCATAATCATCGGAAGAAAAATAGTGCTTGTAACAACAAAAGGAGCCTAATTGGCATGAAATGAATGGAAAGTATGTTTATTTAGGAAATAAACCACTTCACATTAGCACAAAATTTAAATTAAGATGAATGACTCCTTTGGCTGATAGAACTAAACACATTTAGATGTTCAAAAGTGCGTCGACATGTCTGTTTTAATTAATATGCTATGTAATTTAGTCATAAATGTTAATCTCATGATCATTATATCAAAAAGTGTGTTTGGAACCAAAAGGTGAATCTTCGAAAACCAGAAATGTTCTGAGGGAATCTTTATTTAGGAATTCAACCACTTAACATCAATAAGAAACCCTAATGAAGATCATGGAACACAGTGTTTGTTATTATTGAATTGTATGGATAGGGACATTTTTTTCTTCATAAATACAGTTGTTAACATGGACACAAAAGATAATTTCATTGTCATTGCAAGAAAAATAGTGCTTAGAACAACAAAAGGAGCCTGATTGGCATATTGGGAATAGAGAGCATTATTATTAGGAAATAAACCACTTCACATTACTACGAAAAGCAAACTGAGATGAATGAGTTCTTTTGCTGATGAAACTAAACACATTTAGATTTTCAATAGTGCATCGACATGTTTTTATTAATTAATATACTATGTAATTTAGTCACAAATGTTAATCTCATGATCATTGCGTCAAAAAGTGTGCTTGGGACCAAAAGACGAGTCATCTAAACCAGAAATGTTCCGAGGGACACAAATGATAATTTCATAATCATCGAAAGAAAAATAGTGCTTGTAACAACAAAAGGAGCCTAATTGGCATGAAATGAATGGAAGGTATCTTTATTTACGAAATAAACCACTTCACATTAGTGCAAAATTTAAATTAAGATGAATGACTCCTTTGGCTGATAGAACTAAACACATTTAGATGTTCAAAAGTGCGTCGACATGTCTGTTTTAATTAATATACTATATAATTTAGTCATAAATGTTAATCTCATCATCATTGTGTCAAAAAGTGTGTTTGGAACCAAAAGGTGAATCTTGAAAAAAGCGGAAATGTTCTGAGGGATGCTTTATTTTGGAATTCAACCACTTAACATCAATAAGAAACCCTAATCAAGATCATGGAACACAGTGTTTGTTATTATTGAACGAATTGTATAGATATGGACATTTTTTTCTTGAAAAATATAGTTGTTAACATGGACACAAAAGATAATTTCATTGTCATTGCAAGAAAAATAGTGCTTATAACAACAAAAGGAGCGTGATTGGCATGAAATGAGTAGAGAGCATTATTGTTTAGGAAATAAACCACTTCACATTACTACGAAAAGCAAACTGAGAAAAGTGAGTTCGTGTGGTGATGAAACTAAACCCATTTAGATTTTCAATAGTGCATCGACATGTTTTTTTTAATTAATATACTATGTAATTTAGTCATAGATATTAATCTCATGATCATTGCGTCGAAAAGTGTGCTTGGGACCAACAGACAAGTCATCCAAACCAGAAATGTTTGGAGGCATTCTTTATTTTGGAATTCAACCAATTAACAGCAATAAGCAACCCTAATCAAGATCATGGAATGCAGTGTTTGTTAGTATTGAACGAATTGTATAGATATAGACATTTTCTTCTTGATAAATATAGTTGTTAATATGGACACAAAATATAATTTCATCGTCCTTGCAAGAAAAATAGAGCTTATAACAACTAATACATCCACATTGGCATGAAGGGAATAGAGAGCATTATTATTTAGGAAATAAACCACTTCACATTAGTACGAAAAGCAAACTAAGATGATTGAGTGCTTTTGGTGATGAAACTAAACAAATTTAGATTTTCAATAGTGCATCGACTTGTTTTTTCTAGTTAATATACTATGTAATTTAGTCATAGATGTTAATCTCATGATCATTGCGTCAGAAAGTGTGCTTGGGACCAAAAGACAAGTCATCTAAACCAGAAATGTTCAGAGGGACACAAATGATAATTTCATAATCATCGGAAGAAAAATAGTGCTTGTAAAAACAAAAGGAACCTAATTGGCATGACATGAATGGAAAGGATCGTTATTTAGGAAATAAACCACTTCACATTAGTACGAAATGTAAATTAAGATGAATGACTCCTTTGCCTGATGGAACTAAACACATTTGGATTTTCAAAAGTGCGTCGACATGTCTGTTTTAATCAATATAATATGTAATCTAGTCGTAAATGTTAATCTCATCATCATTGTGTCAAAAAGTGTGTTTGCAACCAAAAGGTGAATCTTCCAAAACCAGAAATGTTCTGAGGGAATCTTGATTTTGGAATTCAACCACTTAACATCAAGAAGAAACCCTAATCAAGATCATGGAACACTGTGTTTGTTATTATTGAACGAATTGTATAGATATGGACACGTTTTTCTTGATAAATATAGTTGTTAACAAGGACACAAAATATAATTTCATTCTCATTGCAAGAAAAATAGTGCTTATAACAACAAAAGGAGCCTGATTGGCATGTTGGGAATAGAGAGCATTATTTTTTAGGAAATAAACCACTTCACATTACTACGAAAAGCAAACTGAGATGAATGAGTTCGTTTGGTGATGAAACTAAGCACATTTAGATTTTCAATAGTGCATCGACATGTTTTTATTAATTAATATACTATGTAATTTAGTCACAGATGTTAATTTCATGATCATTGTGTCAAAAAGTGTTCTTAGGACCAAAAGACAAGTCATCTAAACCAGAAATGTTCCGAGGGACACAAATGATAATTTCATAATCATCGGAAGAAAAATAGTGCTTGTAACAACAAAATGAGCCTAATTGGCATGAAATGAATGGAAAGCATCGTTATTTAGGAAATAAACCACTTCACATTAGTACGAAATGTAAATTAAGATGAATGACTCCTTTGGCTGATGGAACTAAACACATTTAGATTTTCAAAAGTGCGTCGACATGTGTGTTTTAATTAATATACTATGTAATTTAGTCATAAATGTTAATCTCATGATCATTATATCAAAAAGTGTGTTTGGAACCAAAAGGTGAATCTTCGAAAACCAGAAATGTTCTGAGGGAATCTTTATTTGAGAATTCAACCACTTAACATCAATAAGAAACCCTAATGAAGATCATGGAGCACAGTGTTTGTTATTATTGAATTGTATAGATAGGGACATTTTTTTCTTCATAAATACAGTTGTTAACATGGACACAAAAGATAATTTCATTGTCATTGCAAGAAAAATAGTGCTTAGAACAACAAAAGGAGCCTGATTGGCATATTGGGAATAGAGAGCATTATTATTAGGAAATAAACCACTTCACATTACTACTAAAAGCAAACTGAGATGAATGAGTTCTTTTGCTGATGAAACTAAACACATTTAGATTTTCAATAGTGCATCGACATGTTTTTATTAATTAATATACTATGTAATTTAGTCACAAATGTTAATCTCATGATCATTGCGTCAAAAAGTGTGCTTGAGACCAAAAGACTAGTCAGCTAAACCAGAAATGTTCTGAGGGACACAAATGATAATTTCATAATCATCGAAAGAAAAATAGTGCTTGTAACAACAAAAGGAGCCTAATTGGCATGAAATGAATGGAAGGTGTCTTTATTTACGAAATAAACCACTTCACATTAGTACAAAATGTAATTTAAGATGATGACTCCTTTGGCTGATAGAACTAAACACATTTAGATGTTCAAAAGTGCGTCGACATGTTTGTTTTAATTAATATACTATATAATTTAGTCATAAATGTTAATCTCATGATCATTGTGTCAAAAAGTGTGTTTGGAACCAAAAGGTGAATCTTGAAAAAAGCAGAAATGTTCTGAGGGAATCTTTATTTTGGAATTCAACCACTTAACATCAATAAGAAACCCTAATCAAGATCATGGAACACAGTGTTTGTTATAGTTGAACGAATTGTATAGATATGGACATTTTTTTCTTGATAAATATAGTTGTTAAGATGGACACAAAAGATAATTTCATTGTCATTGCAAGAAAAATAGTGCTTATAACAACAAAAGGAGCCTGATTGGCATGTTGGGAATAGAGAGCATTATTTTTTAGGAAACAAACCACTTGACATTACTACGAAAAGCAAACTGAGATGAATGATTTAGTTTGGTGATGAAATTAAAGACATTTAGATTTTCAATAGTGCATCGACATGTTTTTATTAATTAATATACTATGTAATTTAGTCATACATGTTAATCTCATGATCATTGCGTCAAAAAGTGTGCTTAGCACTAAAAGACAAGTCATCTAAACCAGAAATGTTTGGAGGGACACAAATGATAATTTCATAATCATCGGAAGAAAAATAGTGCTTGTCACAACAAAAGGACCGTAATTGGCATGAAATGAATGGAAAGTATCTTTATTTAGGAAATAAACCACTTTACATTAGTACGAAATGTAAATTAAGATGAATGACTAAATTAGGAAAAAAGCAGAAATGTTCTGAGGGAATCTTTATTTTGGAATTCAACCACTTAACATCAATAAGAAACCCTAATCAAGATCATGGAACACAGTGTTTGTTATTATTGAACGAATTGTATAGATATGGACATTTTTTTTCTTGAAAAATATAGTTGTTAACATGGACACAAAAGATAATTTCATTGTCATTGCAAGAAAAATAGTGCTTATAACAACAAAAGGAGCGTGATTGGCATGAAATGAGTAGAGAGCATTATTGTTTAGGAAATAAACCACTTCACATTACTACGAAAAGCAAATTGAGAAGAGTGAGTTTCGTGTGGGTGATGAATGAAACTAAACCCATTTAGATTTTCAATAGTGCATCGACATGTTTTTTTTTTAATTAATATACTATGTAATTTAGTCATAGATATTAATCTCGTGATCATTGCGTCAAAAAGTGTGCTTGGGACCAAAAGACAAGTCATCCAAACCAGAAATGTTTGGAGGGATTCTTTATTTTGGAATTCAACCAATTAACAGCAATAAGAAACCCTAATCAAGATCACGGAATGCAGTGTTTGTTAGTATTGAACGAATTGTATAGATATAGACATTTTCTTCTTGATAAATATAGTTGTTAATATGGACACAAAATATAATTTCATCGTCATTGCAAGAAAAATAGTGCTTATAACAACTAATGGATCCTCATTGGCATGAAGGGAATAGAGAGCATTATTATTTAGGAAATAAACCACTTCACATTAGTACGAAAAGCAAACTAAGATGATTGAGTGCTTTTGGTGATAAAACTAAACAAATTTGGATTTTCAATAGTGCATCGACTTGTTTTTTTTTTTAGTTAATATACTATGTAATTTAGTCATAGATGTTAATCTCATGTCATTGCGTCAAAAGGTGTGCTTGGGACCAAAAGACAAGTCATCTAAAACAGAAATCTTCGGAGGGACACAAATGATAATTTCATAATCATCGGAAGAAAAATAGTGCTTGTAACAACAAAAGGCCCGTAATTGGCATGAAATGAATGGAAAGCATCATTATTTAGGAAATAAACCACTTCACATTAGTATGAAATGTAACTTAAGATGAATGACTCCTTTGGCTGATGGAACTAAACACAGTTAGATATTCAAAAGTGCGTCGACATGTCTGTTTTAATTAATATACTATGTAATTTAGTCATAAATGTTAATCTCATGATCATTGTGTCAAAAAGTGTGTTTGGAACCAAAAGGTGAATCTTCCAAAACTAGAAATGTTCTGAGGGTTTTGTTATTTTGGAATTCAACCACTTAACGTCAATAACAAACCCGACTCAAGATCATGGAACATAGTGTTTGTTCTTATTGAACAAATTGTATAGATATGGACATTTTTTTCTTGATAAATATAATTGTTAACATGGACACAAAAGATAATTTCATTGTCATTGCAAGAAAAATAGTGCTTATAACAAGAGAAGGAGCGTGATTGGCATGAAGGGTATAGTGTGCATTATGATTTAGGAAAGAAACCACTTCACATTACAGCAAAAAGCATACTGAGATGAATGAGTTCGTATGGTGATGAAACTAAACACATTTAGATTTTCAATAGTGCATCGACATGTTTTTATTAATTAATATACCATGTAATTTAGTTACAGATATTAATCACATGATCATTGCGTCAAAAAGTGTGCTTGGGACAAAAAGAAAAGTCATCTAAATCAGAAATGTTCGGAGGGACACAAATGATAATTTCATAATCATCAGAAGAAAAATAGTGCTTGTAACAACAAAAGGAGCCTAATTGGCATGAAATGAATGGAAGGTATCTTTATTTACGAAATAAACCACTTCACATTAGTACGAAATGTAAATTAAGATGAATGACTCCTTTGGCTGATAGAACTAAACACATTTAGATGTTCAAAAGTGCGTCGACATGTCTGTTTTAATTAATATACCATGTAATTTAGTCATAAATGTTAATCTCATGATCATTGTGTCAAAAAGTGTGTTTGGAACCAAAAGGAGAATCTTGAAAAAAGCAGAAATGTATGGAGGGATTCTTTATTTTGGAATTCAACCAATTAACATCAATAAGAAACCCTAATCAAGATCACGGAATGCAGTGTTTGTTAGTATTGAATGAATTGTATAGATATAGACATTTTATTCTTGATAAATATAGTTGTTAATATGGACACAAAAGATAATTTCATCGTCATTGCAAGAAAAATAGTGCTTATAACAACAAATGGATCCTGATTGGCATAAGGGGAATAGAGAGCATTATTATTTAGGAAATAAACCATTTCACATTAGTACGAAATGTAAATTAAGATGAATGACTCCTTTGGCTGATAGAACTAAACACATTTAGGTTTTCAAAAGTGCGTCGACATGTGTGTTTTAATTAATATACTATATAATTTAGTCATAAATGTTAATCTTATGATCATTGTGTCAAAAAGTGTGTTTGGAACCAAAAGGTGAATCTTCCAATACCAGAAATGTTCTGAGGGAATCTTTATTTTGGAATTCAACGACTTAACATCAATAAGAAACCCTAATCAAGATCATGGAACACAGTGTTTGTTATAATTGAACGAATTGTATAGATATGGTCATTTGTTTCTTCATAAATATAGTTGTTAACATGGACACAAAAGATAATTTCATTGTCATTGCAAGAAAAATAGTGCTTATAACAACAAAAGGAGCCTGATTGGCATGAAGGGAATAGAGAGCATTATTATTTAGGAAATAATCCACTTCACATTAGTACGAAAAGCAAACTAAGATGATTGAGTGCTTTTGGTGATGAAGCTAAACAAATTTAGATTTCCAATAGTGCATCGACATGTTTTTTTTAATTAATATACTATGTAATTTAGTCATAGATGTTAATCTCATGTTCATTACGGAAAAAAGTGTGCTTGGGATCAAAAGACAAGTCATCTAAAATAGACATGTTCCGAGGGACACAAATGATAATTTAATAATCATTGGAAGAAAAATAGTGCTTGTAACAACAAAAGGAGCGTAATTGGCATGAAATCAATGGAAAGGATCATTATTTAGGAAATAGACCACTAGACATTAGTACGAAATGTAAATTAAGATGAATGACTCCTTTGGCTGATGGAACTCAACACATTTAGATTTTCAAAAGTGCGTCGACATCTCTGTTTTAATTAATATACTATGTAATTTACTCATAAATGTTAATCTCATGATCATTGTGTCAAAAAGTGTGTTTGGAACCAAAAGGTGAATCTTCAAAAACCAGAAATGTTCTGAGGGATTCTTTATTTTGGAATTCAACCACTTAACGTCAAAAAGAAACCCTAATCAAGATCATGGAACACAGTGTTTGTTATTATTGAACGAAATGTATAGATATGGACATTTTTTTCTCGATAAATATAGTTGTTAACATGGACACAAAAGATAATTTCATTGTCATTGCAAGAAAAATAGTGCTTATAACAACAAAAGGAGTGTGATTGGAATGAAGGGAATAGAGAGCATTATTATTTAGGAAATAAACCACTTCACATTACTGCGAAAAGCAAACTGAGATGAATGAGTTCGTTTGGTGATGAAACTTAACACATTTAGATTTTCAATAGTGCATCGACATGTTTTTTTTAATTAATATAATATGTAATTTAGTCATAGATATTAATCTCATGATCATTGCATTGAAAAGTGTGCTTGGGACCAAAAGAGAAGTCATCCAAACCAGAAATGTTTGGAGGGATTCTTTATTTTGGAATTCAACCAATTAGCATCAATAAGAAACCCTAATCATGATCACGGAATGCAGTGTTTGTTAGTATTGAACGAATGGTATAGACATAGTCATTTTTTTCTTGATAAATATAATTGTTAATATGGACACAAAAGATAATTTCATCGTCATTGCAAGAAAAATAGTGCTTATAACAACAAATGGATCCTAATTGGCATGTTGGGAATAGAAAGCATTATTATTTAGGAAATAAACCACTTCACATTACTGCCAAAAGCAAACTGAGATGAATGAGTTTGTTTGGTGATGAAACTAAACACATTTAGATTTTCAATAGTGCATCGACATGTTTTTTTTTAATTAATATACTATGTAATTTAGTCATAGATATTAATCTCATGATCATTGCGTCGAAACGTGTGCTTGTGACCAAAAGACAAGTCATCCGAACCAGAAATGTTTGGAGGGATTCTTTATTTTAAAATTCAACCAATTAACATCAACAAGAAACCCTAATCATGATCACGGAATGCAGTGTTTGTTAGTATTGTACGAATTGTATAGATATAGACATTTTTTTCTTGATAAATATAGCTGTTAATATGGACACAAAATATAATTTCATCGTCATTGCAAGAAAAATAGTGCTTATAACAACAAAGGCATCCTAATTGGCATGAAGGGAATAGAGAGCATTATTATTTGGAAATAAACCACTTCATATTAGTATGAAAAGAAAACTAAGATGATTGAGTGCTTTTGGTGATGAAACTAAACAAATTTAATTTTCAATAGTGCATCGACATGTTTTTTTTAATTAATATACTATGTAATTTAGTCATAGATGTTAATCTCATGATCATTGTGTCAAAAAGTGTGCTTGGGACCAAAAGACAAGTCATCTAAACCAGAAATGTTCGGAGGGACACAAATGATAATTTCATAATCATCGGAAGAAAAATAGTGCTTGTAACAACAAAAGGAACCTAATTGGCATGACATGAATAGAAAGGATCGTTATTTAGGAAATAAACCACTTCACATTAGTACGAAATGTAAATTAAGATGAATGACTCCTTTGGCTGATGGAACTAAACACATTTAGATTTTCAAAAGTGCGTCGACATGTCTGTTTTAACCAATATAATATGTAATTTAGTCATAAATGTTAATCTCATCATCATTGTGTCAAAAAGTGTGTTTGCAACCAAAAGGTGAATCTTCCAAAACCAGAAATGTTTTGAGGGAATCTTGATTTTGGAATTCAACCACTTAACATCAATAAGAAACCCTAATCAAGATCATGGAACACTATGTTTGTTATTATTGAACGAATTGTATAGATATGGACATGTTTTTCTTGATAAATATAGTTGTTAACAAGGACACAAAATATAATTTCATTCTCATTGCAAGAAAAATAGTGCTTATAACAACAAAAGGAGCCTGATTGGCATGTTGGGAATAGAGAGCATTATTTTTTACGAAATAAACCACTTCACATTACTACGAAAAGCAAACTGAGATGAATGAGTTCGTTTGGTGATGAAACTAAGCACATTTAGATTTTCAATAGTGCATCGACATGTTTTTATTAATTAATATACTATGTAATTTAGTCACAGATGTTAATCTCATGATCATTGTGTCAAAAAGTGTTCTTAGGACCAAAAGACAAGTCATCTAAACCAGAAATGTTTCGAGGGACACAAATGATAATTTCATAATCATCGGGAAGAAAAATAGTGCTTGTAACAACAAAACGAGCCTAATTGGCATGAAATGAATGGAAAGCATCGTTACGAAATGTAAATTAAGATGAATGACTCCTTTGGCTGATGGAAC